>CM076577.1:964183516-964379280 GCA_034641835.2 Pinus albicaulis
ATGAGATCTCTGAAACCCTGTAGGATGCATCATAAGCCCCTTGACTGGCATTTGTTTAATGTTGATTCAGATTGTTTATTCTTCACATTTCTAAGTTTTGAATCTGATTTAATGCCATCTTCACTGCATGTATTCTCCCACGGGCCATGAGTAATGTCCATGGTGGGGCTGTGATCTGGCAGCAAGCCGGATAACTGATGATGACTCAGGTTCAGGATCTAGATGGCATGCTACCCATGATAATCTCATTGAATTAGTTGGGGTTACTGGGTTGGGTTAGGAAAAGTGGCTCTCATGGAGGGAAGGCTCCAGCATGAATGGCCCGGGGACACATCCATATTTATACTAGCCTTAAGAGTTTTCCTTGCTTTCCTCATTGGAGAAGATAGGATATAAAATTGTTATAGCTTTTGAATAGATGACACAACCTCTTCTAGGCCTATTGTCCATGGTTGAATATGCCTCTTGCATTTTCAAGCTCAAAGAGTTGGCATAACTGGTCATTTCCAATTTTACTAGGCATTTTGCTAGTTTCGTGCCATTAGGTTCCAAATTTGAATCCCATGGGTGAGGTGTGCCATCCACTAGTTTATATTGGGGTTTGCACAAAAAATCCAAAATATGAAAATGAAGGAAGTAAGGGTTCTACTTCATGTATTTTCACAGTTGGTTGATCCCATGGAGTTAACAAGGTAGCTCTATTCATCAACAATGGAGAAAATCAGTGACAAATAACAGTGATTGTTTATTTTGAATCCTTAGTATGAAAACACAGAAGACAGTAGTCAGATTCAAATTTCAAAGAGGACAACAATCATTGAAGGCACAACAAGTCTTCAATGTGCAAAAGAAGTCATCCTTTTGCAAAAGTGTGTACACGCCAGGAGGGATATTACACCCGTCTACAGATATCAGTGTCACTCAAGCAGTCCTCCTTGAGATATTTGACCACAAACGATATAGAAATATAACATGTCAGAATCAGCTTCCTATGGATGATTGCAGCTGTGAAGTTTGTAGCACCAAGAGTGGATTATGTAGCCTTTACATGTGTGTTATTTGGAGCAAACTTGAGTTTCAAGTGAATACTTTCTGATGGGTAGTCCGTGATCTTTTTTCCCACTAGACATAGACAGATTGTGCAATCGGTGAAGGAGAAATAAGCATGGGTATCAGTAGTATGGGTTGTGCAGGGTCATCTGAAATGCTTTTCATATGTATGGATTGTAAGAGAACACTGGAACTATTAGGGTAAAGGATGTTTTTCAGCAATGTGCACCTGCTTGTGATAGGAAACCCTTGTGAAGGAATTTGATTGTGTTCAGAGGATATTTCATGGAAGTGAGAACTCCAAGGGGAGAAAACTATTTTGAAAGTCCAAAGAATTATTGGAAAGAGTGGAGTTGATGATGAGGCTACAATTTGTAAAGTGATGCAACGTTTCTTTCAAGAGTTAGAGATAGGATTATACTTCGGGACCTCCTTATTCGATTTGTGAAATACCTCGTTTGATCCAATGATATGGAAAATAAAGCCTTGTTGAGAAAATAGATTGTCATCATTTAATCAAGAAACGTGTACACAGATGCACTCTACATGATACTCTTCGCATTAAGAGTGGTGTTTGGCAACGGTATTTTAATACAAACCTTAGATCACATTAAGTATTTCCTTCTAAGTGGAGATAGTGGCATCATTATAATACTTGATGTTCTAGGAAAAACAACGATTTTTCACCTATAGCAGACTTGGAATTGAGGCTCTTAGGCAAAGCAGTACTGGCATTGTAGAATATGCTTACCAGAAAACAAATAATTTTGAAAGGCCTTCATCTTACTGTGTGAAATAAGGATAAGTTTTCAAAGATGTTGAGGATTAAGAAGATGAAACTGATGCATCTTACAGACATTTTTCATAGGTCAAGTGGAAGACTCATTGGCAGATTCCAGTTGCTTTTGTGAGAATTATCCAAAGGAAAATGGATCCCAAACAACCCTTGTTCAATAGCACAGACCTCAAAGAGAGAGGAATGCTCCCATCCTGATCCATAATTATGGTGATAAGGGGACTTAGGGTGTATATATAAATATATGTACATGTGCCACATTGGAAAACGTTTTGATGAGCCAACCTACAAAATTGGAATAGACCAACCTGTTCATTTTGGAAGCCAACTTGTATACCTTGCTTTGGATGTATTACAAATTATTTTTTCATCTTATTTGAAAGATTGCCCACCTTTTGTGGGGTCTCTGCCTACAATTCCATTAGAGGAACCCGAGGAGCGTTGGTATTCATGACATGGAGATTTCACACTTGGTTTGTGGGCCTGCTTTGAGGAGAAGCCCCCTGCATGGAGTTTTCATTTATATTTCATAGACTATATATTGTATGTGGAAACCCATTTGTTCTCTTTCAAAGACTGCAGGCATGTACAAACCCATATATTCCCCTTGAAGGCTGGAATGCCCAGTCTGAATTCCCTATATTCGCTATTTAAAGAGGACTTGGGTTTGGCTCGGGTGATTTAAGGAGGAGGAATATCTTTGAAGACCGAATTACTGTATAATTTCCTTAAAATCATAAATAAGTTATGCTAGATCTTCGACGGAATAAATATCATGATGTGGAAGGCTAATAAGTCCCACATTGGCAGTTGAGTTTCTTGTAACATCAATATCATCAATGACTTTATGGCCAATGGAGCAGCATCCATCACATATACACATGAATGCAAAGATTTTCCACTCATCCTGGAGACCTTGAAACTTGACAAGAGTGGACAGAATATCGGGAAGCTCAGGCACACAATAGAGAAGTCACAGAGCATCTTTGATGTGCCAGCTTCCAAGTGACATTGAATGAAGACAACTTTGATTAAAATTTTGAACCACAGGGGACAGAGGAAAAGAAGATTGAACCACAATCTTTTGAAAATTTGGCTACAGTTAACAAAGAAATTGATGTTTTTAAGTATTTCATGGTGTTTGCAACAGTGATAAGTGTCTTTGAGATTGCAAAAGTAGTGTCTATGTCATGACAAAATCAGTGTGTCTGTCTGCCTTTTTGGCAAAATATATTAAAGGATTATCTAGTAAAGGAACAATTTGTAAAGGGAAATGAATCTCTAGTTGGCAAACTACAACTATCAAAGTTTATTCTACAATTGACCAATTCTGAAAATATCAACAAATGTGTAGTCCGATAACAGACCAAAAAATATTATCTTGTTGGCCTGGAAGAATGTGTATAAGGCTTGCAGTGGCTTGGGTCTATGTTATGGGCGATTGGATTAATAAGGATTTAATGGAAAAGATGGTCCGACATATTTGCAAGGAAGAAAACAAGCTTTAAGGCAAACTACACAGGCACCATATCCCCAGAATGCCTGCTTGTTCATCTGCGCTTCATTTGATACAACCTGGACATAATTAAGTATTATATTTTTTGGGATAGCAAGGATGGATCCAAGGCTAAGTTTGTGAGAACTCATGGAACTTGAAGATAACGCTTTCTAGCATGGAAGATTTAGCAAGTCCAGAGAGGCCCTTACAACAACTCTTGGGATCTAGTGTTTGGAACTTTAGGTATGAAGCTGAAGATGGACACCTTTCAGGAGAGACATAGGAAAATATTGGAGGAATTTAGAACCCAAATCGATAGAGATGCAACAAAACACTCAACAAAGATCCTATAAATTTCAGAATTCCAACGAGGGGGGACAGGATGACTGAAAATGGAGATCTTCCAAGACTGGATTGTACACGGTAAAGAGAGGTCATGAAAGAAGGTGCAACTTCAACAAAACCTGGAAGAAGGTTTGGGTGAAGGAGGACTTGACTAAAGCAAATACTTTATTACAACTATCCACTGACAAACAACCTAACACAGGATCATATCACGAGGAAAATGCTTCCTTGGCCCTTCTTAATGCCCCCTTTACCTCTGCACCTTATGTGTGAGTACCCTTGTTGTATTTCAAGTCATTTTAGAGAGAAACATGACCTCAACTAGAGATTTCCTACCTTGTTACCAGATCTCTTTCAAAACTGGCATATGATATCACAATCCCCAAATCTTAAAGAATTTTGGAAACATGTTGCCAACTATGGAAGTTTGGTTAGAAAGAAACATAAGTATTTTCCGATATTAGTCTATGAGGAAGCCCTTGAGAAAGACTAGTAACAAGCGTGGGGACATTTATAATTGAAATAGTAAAAGCCATTGTGTCTAGAGAGAGAAAATCCCCCAACAGATGATTGTTGAATTTAAAAACCAAGGCAACTTGAATCCTTCATCCTTGACAAAGGAAGTGGGACCTGCCGTAACAATCAAACTAAGAGACAAGGAGGATATTTGAGACACAATAGACCTATGGGAAACTGTAAAAATCTAGCTAAGATAGAGGCATGATCAAGGGATTAAAACTATCTTTTCAAATAGGATTTGCTCATTCGAATTGGAAGAGGACTTTGCCATAATCATTAGAGTCTGGATGAGTAGTCAAGGGGCTTATGTCTACATTTGTATGGATGACTTGAGCTAGTTTTCCATTTATAATGTAGATTCAGGAGCTGGAGGATGGTAATGATTTTTCATGGTATTTCTCACACAAAATCTGTATTGCAAGGCCCCAAATAAAACTAAAATCTTGTATTCCCAGTTGAACCATGATGCAACCAGATGTGTTGATATCCAGTGAATTCATTCCTTTGGTATTTTGGGTGTAAGGGTTGAGATATCAGCACCTTGTTATGGACAAACTTGTGCACATCTTGCACCTTTACTTAACCTCGCACCTTTACTTCACTTTGTTAAGCATACTTATTATACTTTGCACTTAGTACAGTCCTGTAATCTTCCCATAATCATGCAACTTCACACTAAACACAGTTCTGCAATTTTGCTCTTTAACACAGTCATAATCTTCATATATATATAAGATACTCTGTCTCCCTCCTTTTTATAAACACAGTCCTAAACTCGCATTTATTATAGACCTAAAGTTCTGCACTATATCACAGAATCTTTATATCCAAACCATAATCCTTTTCTTTGTTGATATAACGTCCTTCTATTCTTCAATCCGCAGTTCTTTTCTCTCTTTATTGCACTTGTATTTCAGTCCTGAAGCTCGTACTAAATCTCAGAACTCTTGACCGAGAATTTTTGTCAAACTGAAATCCACATGCTCCTTTAAATAGTTGATTCTGACTGTAAATAAGCTGACCTGTACTTATGTTATGAGGCCAACTTGATCAGGGGTATGTGAGCCGACTTATCCACTGCTCATAGGCTGTTTTGATGAGATATTCAACGCTGATCTTGAGCATCATATTGAGCCATGTCTTCAAGGCTTATATGAAAAGGTCTTGAGGTATACTTCATTGATGTGACTCTTCATATACATGATTCTTAATTAGTGCATTTATGACAAGATGACAAATCCCTAAAAGACATCAAGAAGAAGTCTTTTGACCTATAATAAAAACATTTCTGATGAAACCCAGCCCAATTAGTTCTACAACATTATTTGTCGACGTGCCGATGGAGTTTGCGTACACTGCCTGGGGTGTTCCTTTGGCATCACAGAGGATGCCGCCATATCCTGCCTGGCCAGGGTTACCCTTGGAGGCTCCGTCGAAATTGGGTTGAAGACAACCCGAGGGGGGGGGGAGAAGGGCGTCCCTGAGTAAGGCGAGGGTGGACCAGGTTGGAGGAGAGATTCAAAAGATGTAGGGTGGCTAGATCGTATGGACCCGCATCCCAGTCCGCAGGGTCCCAAGGGTTTGCGAGAATGGATTCCCTAATGTTGGAGAGGGTCAAAGACCAGATGAGAGGGGCGGAAGGGGCTTGATTCTCAAAGATAGCACGATTTCTCCCCTTCCAAGTGTTCTAGAGTAGGAGACCAGGGAGGAGACACCATGCTCTAGAGACCACTAGGTTGGAGAATCTGTGAGTCGACCAATCTTCAAGCAGGGCTTTGGTGGTAGTAGGGGCATCATCAATGGGGAAAAAAATATCAAAGGCTTGCGACTAGACCTGTTGGGTTAAGGGGCAGTCCATGAAGATGTGATGTTGGGTTTCTTCGGCCCGTCGACAAAGGAAGCAAATGGATGGCTCGATGAAGTCCCTTTTAAGGAGATGAACCCATGTCAGGATACGTTTGAGAACCGCTAACCAGAGGAAGTGGGCCACTTTCGACCGTAGATGACTGGTCCATATTCTCTTCCAAACCTGAGTGTTGGGGATGACCAAGACCACCGTACAAAGGAGATAAGCTTCGTTAACTGAAAATACCTCGGAGGTCGAGAGGCCCCATCTTAATTTGTCCATGCCCTGGGAGGCTTGGATTTTCTGCTGGGCGAGATACTGGGCACAAGGTTGCGGGGAAGCTTCACCCCCCCATTCCCACTCCCTAAACGCGCTTCGTTCAGGAGCGTTTTGGGAGCACTCGAAACGCGCTCTCGAAAACGCTTCCTGAGGGGAGCGTTTTCAGGAGCGCGCTTCCGAGCCTGTAAAAACGCTCCCTGCCTTTTCGTGAGCGTTTCAGGAAGCGCTCGGGAGCAAACGCTCCCTGAGCGCTTCCAGCATTAAAAAAAACGCTTCGAGAGCATTTTTTAAATGCCAAAAGCGGTCGGGGAGCGTTTGCTCCCGAACGCTCCCAAACAAAAAAAACAATCCCCGACAGCGTGAAAAAAAATCTTCAAAAAATTCGTTTTTTTTTTTTTTGGAGAGGGAGGGAGGAGGGTTGGGTAAATAAAAGCCCACCCTCCCCTCATTTTGTTTTATTGTTTTAGTTGAGTGAGTGAGAGCAAGAGGAGCTTGGAGCAAGAGTTGGAGAGAAGGAGAGCTTGGAGCAAGAGTTGGAGAGCGGAGCTGCGGAAGTGCCAAGGAGAGAGCAAGGAGCAAGCTGCAAGAGAGCAAGAGGAGGATTGCAAGAAAGAGGTAGGTCTTCTAATCTAGTTTTATATTTTCTAGGATGACTTTTTAAGTTGTTCAAAAATGAAAACTTGATTTTTTATTTTCTGAATGTTGCATTTTATTGTGTTGAAAACTTAAAAATTGAATTGTTTTTTTCCTATGTTGCATTTCCTATTCCCATTTGGCATTTCTCTATTTTTTTTGCAGGCTAGAAACTTGAAACTTGAAACTTGAAACATCATGGCTATATGGCTAGGGATTTTCATCATGCTGGTTCCTTTCTTTGTAATAATGGTGTTGGAGAGTAGAAGAAAGAGGCACATTAGAGAAGAGGAGGATGAAGAAGTGGGTTATGGTGGATTTGATGAAAATCCTGAAGAGGAGGAGGATTATGCTGAGGAGGAAGGGGGGAATGGAGAACATGAGGCCACAGATACCCCAACTAGACAAGACCAAACTCATACATCTTTGTGGAAATATGTTCAGAGGCAGGAAGGAGGGAAAGGTGGTGGAACCACTAAATTTCTTTGCCCCCATTGTAATAAAGAATACCATGGTTCATACACCCGTGTGAGAAGGCACCTTTGTGGGAAAATGCCAGGGGATGGAGACAAAAATATAGGAATCAAAATTTGTGTTAGTGTGCCAGCAACAGAGAGAGAGAAATATAGAAAGGAAGAGGATGATGCCCTACAGAGATCTAAAAGATCTAGGGGTTTCATTGATTCTTATACACCATCAGATGCATCACATCATGGACAAAGAAGTCCATCAACTTCCACCCATGGCAGTGGTTATGGAGGCAGTGGCACACCTGGATTAAGGCGTAGAACCATATCCGATTTCCTTGACGAAGGGTGTAGGAATGATGTGGATTCAAAAATTTTCCGGTTTCTATATGCATGTGGGGTGCCATTCAATGTTCTTCGCTCACCTTATTGGCATGAAATGGTTTCTGCCATTAATGATGCCCCCAAAGGATACAGGAGCCCTGGGTATGACAAGGCCAAAACCGTGGGTCTTGATCATGAAAAAGCTAAAATAAACCATTCTTTGGCTAGAATGACAAATTCGTGGAATGAGCATGGGGTGTCCATTGTCTCTGATGGATGGAGCAATGTAAAAGGAAAGCCATTAATAAGTGTTTTGGCTGTGTCGGTTAGTGGTGCAATCTTCCTATCAGCATATGATTATTCAGACAAATTCAAGACCAGCATTAACATTGCAGAACCATTACTTGCAATAATTGAAAAGACCGGGCCATACAACGTCATACAAGTCATCACTGATAATGATGCTAATTGTAAGGCAGCAGGAGCAATTATTGAGGATAAATACCCCAACATATTTTGGTCTGGGTGTTTGGTTCACACAATGAACCTTTTGATGCATGATATCATTAAAAACAAACAACCTCAATTCAAATGGCTTGGTGATTTGTATAAGAGAAGTAAAAAAATGATAAAATTTATTACAAATCATAACAATACCCATGGGCTTTTCCGTACTCACTCCAAATTGGAGTTGTTGAAGATAGCAAAGACTAGATTTGCTAGCTATTACCTCACCTTCAGGCACCTTTTGAAGGTAAGAGAGTCATTTGCTGCAATGGTATCAAGCCCACACTGGCAGGTATTAAAGGACAGGGTAGTGACAATAGTTGACAAGCAGGGTTTTGAACATGTGGAGGAGACCGCCCTTGACCCTTTGTTTTGGGCACGTGTGAGGGAAATTTTGAATTTCAGCAAGGCCATTTATCACATGATTTGGTTTGTAGATACAGATAAACCAGTGATTGGGGAGGTTTATGAGCAGATGAACAGCATGTTGGGCCAAATAAAAGATGTTGTTAAGGATAATGATCCCAACTTGTATGCTATTATTCATGATTGTGTGTGTGCACGGTGGAATAAACTCAATGTTCCACTACATGCCTTGGCATATATCCCTATGCCACAATACTACTCTCCATCTTGGTTGGGCAAACCTACACCTGGAGGTGGGGTTAGGATCAAACCTCACACAGATCAAGAGGTACAAGAGGGGTACATGAAGGCATTAGACAAGTTGGTACCTGACAGGAGGAGTGTGCTAGATTACGCCTTGAATTAGGCAAATACTTCAGTTGCACTGCTAACTTTGGTTCTTTCCATGCAATGGAAGATAGAGACAGATTTGATGCTCTCACATGGTGGGAAGCGTATGGCGGCATGGGACTTTTGCCAAAGTTGGCAAAAAAAGTTCTCTCACAGGTTGTGAATACTTCTTCTACAGAGAGGTGTTGGAGCACCTACAGCTTCATACATAATGTGAGAAGAAACAGGCTGAATGAAAACCGAGCTGAAAGCTTGGTTTATGTGCATTACAACTTGAGGTTGTTGAGCCATTACTGTGATCGAGCATATGAGGATAAATCATACAGAGTCTGGGACAACAACCCAGAGGATGATAATTTGGAGGAAGGTATGGTACATATGGAAGAATTGGAAGCAGAACCTTTTAGGGATGATGATGAAGCATCAGCAGCAACGCCACACACAGGGCCAGTCCCACCATCCAGTAGCAGTGCGGGTGCCAGTGCCAGTTCTCGATATCCAACTATTGTTCCTTTGCAGATTCAGCATCCACCTTCTAGTCATGGTCGTGGACGTGGTACTCCTGAGAGTACTAGAAGACCATCATTTCCTCGTGGCTCGCACAAATTAGACATTTCTCGTGGGCGTGGCAAGGGGTCAGCCAATAGATAAAATAGATTTGTTGTTTACTAGTCTTTTCTATTTTCTAGTAGTTTTTATCTTTTATAACTGTTGACAGTTGAACAGTTGAAACTTGACTCTTTCATATATTTAATGACAATTTAAGTTTGAAGTTTGAATTTGAAAAGTGAAACTTTGAAGTTGGCATTTATAAGTTTACAAGTCATTATGAATTATGAATATGATGCTTCATGAAAGTTATATGGTGATCAATGAATCAATGATGATAAATGTTATATATCAATGATGATAAATTTTATATATTGAATTTTGAAATCAATGAATCAATGATGATAAATGATATATATCAATGATAATAAATGTTATATATTGAAATTTGAAATCAATGAATCAATGATGATAAATGTTATATATCAATGATGATAAATGTATATTGAATTTTGAAATCAATGAATCAATGATGATAAATGAATTATGATATATATCAATGATGATAAATGTTAGATATTGAAATTTGAAATCAATGATGATAAATGTTATATATCAATGATGATAAATGTTATATATTGAATTTTGAAAGCTTTAAACCTTCAGATTGATGATTTGCGAGACTCAAGAGTCAATATGTTGTATGCTTCCAACTCGTGGGCGTGGTTGATGAAGATTATAACTTCTAGATGATTGATGTTATATGATTCAATCTATGTTTTTATGTTTTTTATGTCTAATTGATCATTCTACATGCTTTTGTTGACATATATGCATCAAAATATAATATATATATATATATAAACACTCCGGAACGAGAGCTTTTGAAAATGGCGCTCCCGCTCCCGCTCCCCACTCCCAAGCAACCATGACTGGGCAAGCCGATCTGACCCTTGGCGGGGTAGGTCTATAGGCCAATCTTTTGCAGTTTTCCATTGGCGCCAACCATGCTTGTCTGGTTGGTTGCGCTAATAATCTTTTATTGTCATGGCTCCGTAGGAATGGAAGAGGGGCATGAGATCTACCAAAGAATGGTCCTGAGAGAGGCGGGGGGATTGTTGCCAAGAGTCCTCCCAAAAGCATCCAGTTTCCCCGTCATGCACCTCCTAGAAGAAGTGTGTGCGAATCAGGTCGCTATTATTGTTGGCGAGGCTCCAGATGGCAGACCCTTGAATATGGAGGGGTGTGTGAAGGATTTCATGCTGAGTTTTCCCTTGGCCATACTTATGAGACCAAATATTCTTCCACAGTTCTGATCCCCCTTTCAACCAACACCACCAGAGTTTGGCCCCCACAGTTGCATTAAGAAAAGTTGGGTCCCTCAAGCTCAAACCCCCCATCAGTTTTGGGAGACACAACTTATGCCAGGCCACTAGAGGCCACTTTCTATCATTCGCAGTACCTCCCCAGAGGAATCGTCGGAATAAGGCAATGAGTTGCTTGCAGGACAAATTTGAGGAGGGTGGCCCGTCCCGCAAGGTTAAGGACCCAAAAATTCTAGTTAGAGAACTTACTAGACATTTTCGCACAAAGGTCTTTCTAGGGGGCAATGCACAGAGGATTGAACAGGAGGGGAACTCCCAGGTACTTGGAGGGGAGAGAGCCAATATTGAAACCCAGGGTTCTGGATAACCAGGCTTGAACTGGGCAGGGAGTGTGGAAGAAATATATATCAGACTTAAGCTTGTTGAGGACAATACCTGAGGCTTCTTGGAATTCCTCCAAGATGATGTTGATCTGGGAGGCTTCTTTCAGAGTTGCAACACCAAATGAGGTTATCGTCCACGAAATGTTGGTGAGTCATGTCAATGTTTGATCCAGGAAGATGAAGCCATGTTATCTGATTGGATTGTTTAGCGGCCTTGAGCAAGCGTCCCAACCCTTCGGCAACAATAATAAACAGGAAGGGGCAGAGCGGGTCCCCTTGACGAATACCCCTTGAGGACCAGAAAGTTTTTAATGGTGTACTGTTTATGAGAATGGAGAAAAATAGAGTGGAGATCATGGATTTAATCCATTGAATCCATTTAGCTGCAAAACCAAATTCCCGCAGGGTCTCTAGAAGGTAATCCTAGCTGAGGTAATGGTATGCTTTTGAGAGCTCCAGTTTCAGCAACATTCCGTGACGCTTATGCATTTTGATAGAGTGGATGGTCTCATGCGCAGAGATAGTGCCATCTAGGATTTGTCGTCCCTCCACAAACCCCGACTGCTCATGACTAATGATGTAGTGAAGCAGTGACTTGAGCCTGCGGGCCATGATGGTGTAAAATATCTTATAAATCACATTGTAGAGGGAGATAGACCTGAAGTCCCTCGGTCTTATTGCCTCCTTCGATTTGGGGATGAGGGTGATGAAGGTGGCATTAAGGTCGGACCATACCTGTCTGAGCTGTCGTGATTCCTCCACCAACTCCCATATGTCATGACTAAGGAAGGACCATCTAGCCTTCAAAAATTTTGCATTAAAGCCGTCCGGCCCCGGGGCCATATTTGAAGGCAAGGCCTTCGCGACCTCCTCTACTTCCAAAAGGGGGATTGGGCTTAGAAAAGCTTCATTTTTTGTTTTGTGAGATCAAAGAGGGGATATGCTGGGTAAATATACATAGAGCCTCTGATTTATCATAGCCTTCCTGCAGCAAGGAACAAAAGAATGCTTGTAGTTCCGTTGCAATGTCTTCGTGGCGAACTAGGCAGGAGCCATCGGTCGCCTGCAGGTGGGTGATTCTATTGCTTTGCCAATGTTGGATCATGGATTGGTGGAAGAATTTTGTGTTTTGTTCCCCTTCTCTCAACCATTGAATTCTGGATTTCTTCCGCCACAGTATTTCCTCTTGCTACTTCCATTCCTCCAGGTCCTTGATTAAGAGATCTTCTTTTTTGGCCAACTCTTTTATGCAGTTGTCCTAGATAATTCGTTGTTCTACTTCCTCCTCCAACATGGCTTCCAACTTCCTCTTTTCCTCAAGAATATCCTCGAAAGTTTCATGGTTCCATGCTTTCATATGGCCTTTAAGGCCTTGCAGCTTCTTCTGGAAAGATTGCATTTTGTTACCAGGTGGTGTACCCAGGGCTGTCCTCCATGAAGCTAATTGATCCACAAATCCCGGGTGTCGCAACCAAAAACTCTCGAACTAGAATGAACGTCTATGTGGGGGGGGTAGACGAAGATAGATCCACACTGATCCAAGCCGATGGAGGGAAGGATCTCGGAGGAGAGTTGAGGGCCAGTCATGATAAGGTGCTCTGAGAAGAGGAACCTGTCTAGCCTGCAGGCGATTTGGTTCTCTCCCCGTCATCGATTGTTCTAGGTATGAAGCCCTTGGCGGGGCATGACATCAACGAGGCGGAGATCCTCAATAGTGTCGTTGAAGGCATGCGAGGATGGGTCTAAGCGACGAACTCCCTTGCGTTTTTCTTCCAGGTTTCGAATCAAGTTGAAATCCCCTCCCAGGATCCAATCTTCTTTGGCCCATAACCTGCTGAGGCTTTTCAGATGCATGAGGAACATCGATTTGTCGCGAGGCGTAGCCAGCCCGTAGCCCGTAGTTAGGCTCCTCCACTGGTGTTGGCCTATCAAGCGAATCAAGGCCGATAATGTGAATTTGGTGCCGACCCAGTCTTCCAGGATAACACGTCTCGGGTCCCAAAGAATTGTTATGCCCCCGACAGATCCAGTGGCTTCTATCGTCATGACTTAGCTATTCCTCCAGCCTCTCTAGTTGTTTTCCTTAACTTTGTCGGCAATCACCTTCGTCTCCTACAAAATAACTATCTCAGGTTTTTACTTTCCTATTTTGTCTTTAAGGGATCAGATCTTCCTCGGGTTGTTGATGCCCCTGATATTCAATGACATGATCTTCATGAGGAAGGAGCGACGGATCTAGGAAATAAATTTGTCAATTGTCCCATCTGCCCTGAGTTTAACAAAAGTTCTTCGGCTTCGCGAATAAGCTCTTTGGTAGATTTTTGACCCTTCATTCTCTTCTCATATCCCTCAGGGTATTGGAGTGTTATGCTAAGGGGGTTTCCCTCTATACCCATATTGTGGAGACTTGAGTTCGCTTGTCCTGAACGAGTCGCCCATTGGTTAAAAAGGGTGCCAAAATGGTTCAGTTGATTTCCTGGGATATATTTGATGCCTGTCTTCCTCGAGATTTTGAATATTTCCTGCAACTTTTTTTCCTCTGCTCTGAGCCTGTTGTGTCGCTCCTCAGCCTCTAGGATCCTACTCGTTTGCCTTAGGACCTCTTGGATGCGTCGATTTGATTTAGTGTGCTAAGGGATCTTTCTCTTGGAGGAGAGCTTGTCTTTGAGGGTGGAGAGTAGCTTGTCGATGTCTATCGATTGAGGAGCACCATGGGATCAAGAGAGGGATTGGGAAGGGGGGAAGGGACGACGACCAGGGATTTGTTGGCCAGGGTCGCGAAGCAGTTTTTAGATTCAGGAGGCATCGAATGAGGGGAGGAGGACGGGGCCTGGGGCAGACATGCGATTGGGGGCCCGAATGATCAAGAGGATTTGACTGTTGTGGCCGAATGGCCCTGGATCGACACCCTTGAACTAATTGAAAGCCATCACCATCCTTAGCCAGCGCAACTGAACGAACCTCTTCTACTATTAACATGAAGTCGCGGAAGAGATGATCATACTCATGGCACCTGCAGCATTTGAAAGGAACGTGTTCATAATCAAGTGGTTGTGTCCATGTAGAGTCGTTGTAGACCAGATTGATAGATTTCGACAGCAGTTGAGATATATTCATATGGACACATATTCGGGCATAGGTCGCATGCCGTTGGCGTTTAGTGATCTCTGAGATCTTAAAAAACGCGCCTATTGAGTTTTTTATTCCTTCCAGGATATCAGGCTCCCAGAAATCATCGGGGAGGGAGTAGAGCCGAACCCAGACAGGAGCCGCGGTGAATTCCTCTTTGTCCGGGTTGTAGCATTCCTCCCAATAGCGAATGAAGAGACACACTTCCCATAAAATATGGTCTATTCTCAATGATCTGCTTGCGGTCTTCCAGATCTTCAAAGATCATAGAAAGAACCCTTTGGCCCTTATTTGAAGCTTGATATTTCCCTTTGGGGACCACTTGTTCTGGATCCAAGCCAAAATATCTTGCTCTCTAGGCCAGATCCCCAAAAAATTACAGATCATTGCATGATATTTCATATATTGTTGAGTTTTTTCCAGGCGGTTGTTAGGAATGACAAATTTGGGGTTGATTGATGCCTTAGGAAGGCAACGACTTCTACCATCCTTTGCTTGCCACTGCGGCCCCATAACTGGGGTTTATGCGACTAAGGAGGAGCTGTTCGATCCATTGAGAGGTTGGCCTTGCACGAAGGGGGTCCGATTTACTGCGTCCCTGTAGGACTGTGGCCTCTCTCGTCGCGGCGGGGGGCCTGACATGGGTGCTTCATCCCTGGCTTGGAAGGTTTCAAAACCTTGCAGAAGCAGCACACGGCGGGGGCATAGTAGAGGAATGACGGCGCATAGGGTTACGACTAAGCTGCCAAAACCTTAGCAGAGCTCGCTAAGGATACTTATCTTGCTGAATATATCAATGAATATTTATTTTGCACCTTTAGTTAATGTTATGGAGTTTGGACTGTAACAACTATTTGGAATTGGCTTTGTTGATTAGGTAATCAACATGGAATGGGGAAATTTCTGTTCTACTCATCTGCCGCAGGCTTGTTATGACGATTATTTAGATGCAGATAGCTTGAATCCAGGTGATCAAACAAATTACTAATTTCTAGCATGAAAATTTTCATTGCTCAACTTTGTAGGGTTATTGAGTACCTGACTTCTAATTTGAAGAAGTTCTAATGGTTCTTTGTAGTTTTCTTCAAGGTTTTGAGAAACTGGTTTTGAGAATGTATCTTGGTGACATTGCGAGAAGGGTGATTCTTAGGATGGCAAAGGAGTCAAATATTTTTGGAGATGTGACCCCTTCAAGCCTCTTTGATTCGTTCATCCTTGTGTTTGTATGCAAAGATTTTGTGTACAACCATTTCACTACATTGATTAGAATTTTGTTTCAGTAACAATTTTTCTAAGTCAATGGTTGCACCTATTAGAAGGAATAGTAGGATGGTTGTCCGATTGATTGGCAAGGAACTTGTTTCGTGCGCATCTACTAAGCAAATGTTCATGTCCGTTGGGGTATCTCCCTATTTTAGGAATAACCCATGCAACAAAATATAGTTAATTGTGATCATGTTTTTCTCTTCTAAACATGTTTTTTCTATCTGAAATATGCAAGTTTTCCTTTTAACATGAAGTATTCTAAGAAATATTGTATACAATTTTTTACATGCTTGAATTGTCTATCACATGGCTAAACTATTATTTTTTAGTACCACAAGCATTTTATGAAAATCAATGAAATTCACTATTTCATTTGGCAAGGCCTTTGGGTAGCTTCGGAAACCTAAAAGATTGAATGCAAATTTTGCTTTGAGGATATAAAAAAACTTCATGAATAGAGCAAAGAATTTGGAAGATGAGTTCTCTAGGTAGTATTTCTCTTTGAACAACACCACTAGTTGCAATGTTATAAATGTTTATCAAGCTTCAACAAAAAGCTTGTCATTTTTTGTTGATTATTAATTGATTTTTTATTTATTTATACTTGTTGTTCTTTCTTGAAGTTTTTGTGCTAACTATTTTGAACTAATGGAGGATCAAACATTGGTGGTATTGTTGTAATATGTTATATTCTTGTTTTTATTGGATCAAGTATTTGTTGTAAAAGATCAATCAATGTGTTATATCTTGGAAGTTACAAGTATGGTAAATATGGGAAAACTATTGGTGCTTTGCATGTAAATATGCAAAACATATAAAAACTACTCTTATTTTATTTTTTTATTATAATGATCACTGATGTTTTGAGTTTGAGCAATTGAGGATGGCCACAGGTGTACCGTCAAATTGGAAGTTTGGTGTTGGAATTCGGTGTGGATTTTCCATTCAAGAATCATATAGAAACTAGAATATGAAAGTTACATTTCAAAATATTTTTTTTGGGGGGATTACTAGTGGTGATTGCTACATATTTTCGATGTTGGAAATTTGCTCCAAATCATAGTTAATATATTGTACCACAAGTTAGGAACACAATGGGAACATAATTGTATTTGCAATTTATCCACTAATATTGTAGTGATACATAAACATAAGCAAAACATTAATAATTTGATATAGACTAGTTGGCTTATTCATATGTGATAATGGACCCAAATAATAGTTCTTATTTGAAGAAATACTTATCATACTTGGGCATTCTTGACATCATCGACCTTTAGCCTTGTATTTATTCACTTAGCTTGCTAGATTATCCGGTTATATACATGTATACGAGGCTATCCTAGTGTATACTTTTTACTTCATTTCATTTTATTCTAGGCTTAGCTTTGGCATTTTATAGGAGTTTTTTTTGCACTCCCACATTGTATAAGTAATCCACAACTTGATATATTTATCATGTAACCTGGTTGGCATGATTGTGCCTAATCTTTCTTTCAATGTTGAATACTAATTTTACTAAGGTGTTATTTTCTATGGTGATGTTTTATTTGCTTTGTTTATACAAATCATTTGGCCACATAGAAGCCACTATTTCCCAATTGAAGAAAACTTATTCGAGTTTCTTGTTTTTATGGGGAAAAATGACATTGACAATATTGCTGATGTTGAGGTATATATCGTATAAATTCTTTATAGTCTATTTTAGTTTGTATTCCAGTGTTCATCGTCTTTCATGCCTTATACTATGTATTGTATCTTCTTTCTTTCTCAGGAAATGAACTCAGTATTGATGGTAAGAAGCAGGAATTAAAAAAAGAGGAGAACAATAACAATGGAGCGACAAAATGCAAATTAAAGAGAGAGAAGAGAACTGGTTTA
Source organism: Pinus albicaulis (assembly GCA_034641835.2). Classification (NCBI taxonomy): domain Eukaryota; kingdom Viridiplantae; phylum Streptophyta; class Pinopsida; order Pinales; family Pinaceae; genus Pinus; species Pinus albicaulis. The sequence goes on from CM076577.1 coordinate 964,201,070, forward strand.
GTGGTACCTGTAGAGTCAATATCTTGCATAAGACACAGATATAGAGATTGATGGTCAAGTCTTCAGAGTTGGTGAATTCACCTGTAATGCCTTGGAAACACAATAATAATGTTTTGAAGTGATGAAACAATATTTCATGTGTAAATTGTACTCCATCCAATATTAAGTTGCAAGCTCATATTGTAATACTTGGTATTTTATATAATATAATTTATGTGGTTGAAATTATTTATAGTTTCACTTGATATTACTTACTATTGTAATTAACATATGTAACTTTGCGTCATATTATCTGAACATGTACATTGTATGCTAATTTATTTATTTTTTAATTTTTATTTTGATTTATTTTAATTTTAATTTATTTATTTTAAACTTAGTTGCAAAATCGTACTAATTAATTTATGTTGATTAATAATGAACGCATAAAGGTAATCTAAAACTACTAAATTAGTGGTTTATGTTTATTAATGATGAATACAAATAAAATGAATATACTACTAAATTAGTTGCTTATAATGATTGTTAATGAAAGTAAATGAAATGAATATAAACTACTAAAGTGGTCATTTATATAATGAATATGAAACTACTAAAAAGAAATAAATGAATACTACAAATGATAAATTTGTGACTACAAATGATGACTAAATTTTGCATATATAAGACTATTAGTAGCTAATTTACATTATTTTATAACACAACCAAAACTTAGTCATATTTCTTTGGTCATTAATTAGTTTCAAACGATGACTAAAATTTACATATATATGACTATTAGTAGCTAATTTACTGTATCTTATAACACGACTAAAATTTAGTCATATTTCTTTGGTCATTAATTGGTTTCAAACGATGATTAAAATTTGCATATATATGATTATTAGTAGCAAATTTATAGTATCTTATAACACGACCAACATTTTGGTCATTAATTGGTTTTCTCGGGTGATCATTTAGTAATATGTTTTGTTGTATATTTAGTCGTTAATTGTGGGAATTAATGACTAAATTAATGCCTAAATATACTACTAGACAATAAATTTGAGACAACCAATTAATCACTAAGCTAAAAACGACTAAAAGTTGGTCGTGTTATAAAATACTATAAATTAGCTACTATTGGTCACTGATCGAAAAATAGTTGTTTATATGCAAATTTTAGTCGTTTTTTTAGTAGCTAATTATCCATTTTTTACTAGTGAACTCCTCCTACAGAAATAACACGGATCTGAAAAATAAACTATGCTGTAGGGATAAATAAATGGTTGGCCTGATGCCAAGATATAAAAATATGCACAAGGGCCTTCCTTACTGTCCTCCCAATGGAAAGGAAGCCTTCTCCACTGAAAATAAGCAATGAAATGACCCTAAGATGGTCTCCATTGATGCAATCTACAAAACAACTCAACCCTCAATAGGATCTGCGCTGTAAATGAAAGATGAAGTTTGGCCTTAAGCCTGATAGCGAACATGTAGTACAAGACTCCTCCAAGAGATTCTCAATGGAAGAGGTGGGATTCTCGACTAGGAACAACCAGTGCTAAACAACACTCTATCTTAGCTAAACAGTAAGAGAAAGATATATGTCTAAACAGACCATATATTTAGAAATATCATATACCAATACATAATGAATATGGCTGCCATCCTCTTCCTTTTATAAGATATGAGCTTGCAAACCCTAAGCCCCATCCAATAATAGCACTACTTCCATGCAAATCATATCCATCTAAAACTGTGTTTTCTTTCATTGATGACCACTCCTCCATGATAGTGTTGTTGATTTGGTCAAAGTTGACCCAGTTAAGGTGTTCCAGCCCCTTTTCACACCTAAGGGTGCTCAATTAAGCTGTAAAGATCTATCATTTTCACATTGGCATTGATTTATTCATTATTAAGGAGAATTATGGACCTCCATTGTCCTCTTATTCATAAAACAAAACAGTAAAACAAAATTTAATATTCCAACTAGCTCATGGCTAATTGGGAATATTACATTATTGGACCTGATATGTTAAAATAAATGTAGCATCAAATGCATATCACCAAATATAATCGAAAGGTGGTGCAAGACCAGAAGAAAATATATGTGGATCAGCATAGGATGCATAAGGAATTCCAAGTTAGGGAGCATGTTTATCTAAGAATCAAACCATGAAGAATCCTTTGAGGATTGGGTTGTGTGCCAAGTTGGCACCATGATTTTTTAGGCCTTTTGAAATACTTGAAAGGATAGGCCTAGTGGCCTATATATTAGTCTTACCACCATCAATGAAATTCCATGATGTTTTCCATGTTTCATTACTTAAAATATTTGTACAATACATTGATATTGCTATTGATTGAAATGTGGTACAGGTGGAACTAGAGGAAGAGCTCTAGTCCTAACCTCTAGGCATCTTAGAATGGAGGAAGCTCATGCTCCAAAACTTAGAAATCAAGAAATTCAAAGTGTAGTGGAAACACTTTGAGCCAAAGCAAGCTACATGGGAAATCGCTGACTAGTTGAGGGAAACATATCCTTTCTTATTTGTTGAGTAAAAAAAAAAAAATACATTGTAAATGTTGTACATATCTATATATATAAATCTCCCTAAACAACAATGCTTGATTTAAGGCATGTTTTTTTGTATGGATATTGAAAACCAAGGATAGTGTTCCCCCTAAGGGTGAGGGGACTGTGATATCCCCTGGGTAAATATTTCTCTCATTGTAAATAATTGTAATTATGTTAATTAGCTAAGAAATGAACACATATTCCATTGCTTGAGGTAGGATATTTCTTGAGGTAATGCATATTTTATATGGAAGGAATGGGTTGGCTAAAGAGGTCATAAATGGGATCATTGTGAAATAAGTTTAATCGGCCATAAAATCACAAGATTAAGTATCATTGGCCTCTAACAAAAAGCAAGATAGGAAAAAATTTAATGGAAAAAAATGGTTTGTATTGTCCAAAGAGGGGGTTGTGTGGAAACTCGGGAGGAGCTAGGTGATGGGTCATTGAATGGGTAAGGAAAAATCAAACGAGGGGAATTTTGAGGGGGACCCTCGCACTCTCTAGGGGATACGTAGAAGTAGGGGAGGGGTGCATAATTGAATGGAAGCAAAACAATGACCCCTATCTTTGAGTTTTGAACTTGGGATGAGAACACTAGCTGAGGAATCCTCTGACATGAGGCTTGTTGGGTAAAAATAATCAGAGAGATAGAGAGTAGTGGCTTTCCTATAAGGTTGAAGAAACCATTAGAAGCTTGTGGATTGATGAATCTAGAGAATTTTGAAGATTCACACAAGTGCTTGTGAGTGTTAAGAACCACCAGGAGTTTCCTTGGGGGCTAAAGCTCTGGTGCTCAACTCATTGATGAACCACCTAGAGAGTTATTTCCTCACCCATAATAAGCTTAACCACTAATGAACCTTTCTTATTGTGGGTTTTTTTCTCCTGAAAATTGAGTTGAAGTTCTTTGTGTTGTGGATTCCTGGAATGAAGTGATTATGACTAAAATGTTTGAATGATCATGTAGGTATTTGGTGGATGAAGGTAGTGTGACCTTATGGAATATTTCTTCAACTGTCCTATTAGTTAAAATCCCTCAAAATCACTTCACCTTAAGAACTAGAATCTAGCTCAGGGGTGATAGCTACAATAAATACTTGGTTGTAGCTTATCTATGGTTGGGTGGAGATTTAGAGTCCCACTCTCAATTTCTAGAACTTTTTTAGGATAAGTATAATCTTATGTTTGTGCTTGTGACTACTATATTATCTTTGTTATTGCATCAAGATAATGGCATGATGATGTTGAGGAGTATTGGTTCTTGCATATGTTAGTTATATAAATGTTGTGTGGGATACATGTCTGTAGTGATGTTAAATATAATTCTCAAGTGTCAAATGCATGCTTGTGAATTGAATTTGGATTGAGATTCCTATCTACTAGTGGAATATTGATTTCTTATGGGAAATTTAGGCATGGAATGAATTCCTATATGCTTTCAGAAGTTATTTACATTTTTTTAATATCCCAAGAGACCAGTGGATCTCTAAGCTAAAATGGGCCTGATTTATGTTTAGTATTATCATCCTAAGAGACTTGCATATGTCATAGTTATTATAAACTTGTGATTTTTCTATAGGGCCTTAATGGTTATGAAGGGGAAAATCCATGTTTTGTTTATTGTATCACTTACAAAACTAGATATTAAGCCTAATTCCCTTATTTTGAATATTAGAGAAGATAGCATTCCTGTGTGTATGGGTTAAGTTTTTCTATATGTGTACATATATCTTTTATATGCAGGTGCTTCCTTCACCCAATTGTGGGATTGAGTCCTTCTTATACCTACGTCAATCACAATCATGAAATGGGAGGAGCACTCACATAAGATCAGAGGGAAGGAATCCCCTCATATCTTATAGCCTCCGCACAACTTAAGCATTATGTATTTTCCCTTTCCCTGAACAAAGTTCCCTTCAATGGTGTCTTTTGAATGTGGCATATAGTACTAGTGTTTTTAACTTTAGTGCCCATTATGCCTTACTTTGTGTCGCATGCAACTAAGTTTCATGATCATGGTCCTCTCGGAAATGTCATCCCAACCACACTACTCCTTCAAGCGTTGTGACAGATCAATAGTCACGTGGTCACTCTAGGTGGTCCTTATTGGGCATTCATATCTTGCCTCCACGTAATCATGGGGCCTTGTCAGCTCAGACTATTCTTTTGAGTGCACCCTTTATTTCTCCCAGGGATATTTGTTATGGGATGATGTAGTGCTCCAATCAAGATATACAATATCGTCACCAAGTGGCATCCACTCTTCAAAACTTCCCGTACTCGAGTGGGTCCTTATGAGACATCTCCCAATGTTGAGTCGTCCCAACTCATCCCCTTGTTGCGCTCCCATGAACCTGTTGGGAAATTTCTCGTCTCCATTACGTAATGATCTACTGCCACTTATTTATGCATGTCATCTCGACGTTTTTTTTAAGTTTTCCACGTCCCTCTGCAAGTCCATGTTGCCCTGTTCCTCGTCATTCCTTTGAGAGGGAGTAAGGTGGTAAGTTTGGCCTGCACCTACAAAGTGAAGGGTATCATGTCTATTTCATGGGTCAAAAGGTGTACATCAAACACTAGATTTGGAAGAAGCTCAAATAGATTGGTATTCGAAGCAACAAGATATACAATTTGTAGTTCGATTCTCCAAAGGAATTGATTAGCACCAATAGTAGCAGTAGAAAACATTTGGGAGAGTTATGGCATAAGAGGATGGGACACTTACATGGAGCACTCAATTTTCCTAGGGAGACCATGAGAAGAGTTCTAGGATTGAGCATAGAGCATGACGATGTGTGTAGAGGGTGCGTGCTTAGGAAATTTGTGAAAGCAACATTCCAAGGAGTGACAATAGCCATTGGTGTGCTTCAGTTGATACACTCAGATATTTTTGGACCGTTGTCTACTAGATATCCTAGGGGTTATGAATATTTTATAACATTCATCGATGAATTCTATAGGAAAACTTGGATCTATTTCTTGAAAACAAAGGAAGAGTTTTTAAATCCCTTCCAAGAGTTTAAGGCTCTTGTCGAGAACATTACAAGAAGAAATATCAAGGTGCTTCATACTAATAATGGAGGTGATTACACAGATAATGCCTTCACAGGGTTCTGTTTTATGGAAAGTATCAGGAAAGAGTGGACAACCACATACAACCTTCATTATAATGGGGTCGCAAAGCAAAAGAATGGGATGGTAGTTGGATCAGTGAAGGAAATGTTATATGACCAGGATATGCCCAAGTTTTTATGAGAAGAGGCATGTAGCACATCAATGTATATACATTTTAGGGTTCCTCATAGAGCATTGGGGAAGATTGCACCACAGGAGGCCTTTACAAGGAAGAAGCCAAAGGTTTGACACTTTAAAACCTTTGGTAGTATAGCTTATTTCAACGTCCCAAATGACTGATCCAAAGATCCAAAATAGGCTAAAAATGAAAGTGCTTGAAATGTCCCAAAACCAATTTCAAGTCGTAGTGTCTGTCATCCTGATTCCAATGGCGCTTGAATCTCCTCAATCTGATGTCGTATCAAGACGTTATGACATTTAGAATTTTTTCACCAACGGCTAAAAAGTCAACAATAGGGTTGACTAGGCTACTGTCTGTGTAGTCTGTACAAATGACATCATCATTCGACTATGCAAGGTACGGTTGGTGGTGGAACAATCAGATCTCGACATGTGGCAGGTTCGTACAGGTACATTTGGTGCATTTTAGTTGGTTGTTGAGTTTTGAGGTGGCCTATTCAAAAGTCGCCATGTGGCCTAATGAGAAGGCGACATGTGGTGCCCCTTGGCTGGCCAAATTTTTTATAATGGAACCAAAGGCCTTGGCGGGGTACAACCCCTAGACCTCCCACGACACAACACAACTTTTTACCTACATGCCATCCCAATGAATCTTAACCTACATAGGCCGTTGAATATATTTGTTATGATATGGTTTGTGGTGTTGGAGGAAGGGGTGGGGCACATGGCCCCAACCCCAAGTCACATGTTTTACCCATATGCGCAGACGTAGGGTGTAAGGGAGTGGGCTTGGGAACTTGGCCCTAGTCCCCAGAACTATTGGCACCAATACGACCAAGCAGAGAGTTAGTAGGAGAGGTGAGGCGGTTAGGCCCTGGCCCCTGACCATGTTGCTACCCACGCGGCCACAAGCATGGGCCTACGTGAAGGGCATGAGAAAACAAGCCTCGACCCCCAATCTTATTATTGTCCACATGACCACAGTTGGTGCATAGTCCGTGGGGTCGGGTAGTTGGCCCTCAACCCCCCGCCATATGGCACAATACAACCATGCCGAGATAAGAGTATAGGTCTTAGTCGGTGGCGGCGGGCAGTTGGCCCTGGCCCCCAACCCCATGCGCCTTTACGTGACCTTGATCCAACACATAGGGATTATGGAAAAATTTAACGAGGAAACAAATTTCACTTTTTGTGGAGAATATTGTCGATCCCAAGTGAAATTGTTGCTCAGCGGACTATGTAAAGGGAAAAATCATCCTGCAGTTAACAAGTTTTGCCAAATTTCAGGACAAATAATGGAGCTTGGCTTAGAGAAGAAGATCTTGCTCAATTTTTAACCTTTTTGAGCTCAATAAGAGCCTATATGGGTGTTTTTTAGTGTCTTGAACTAAATAGAAGCCTTAGTTTTCTAATTTGAGCACTTTATGATGGACGTTTTGTAGAATCAAATATTTTAGTGTTAGAGACAAAAATAGTTTTTGAAGCAGTATGAAGACATTTTGAGCATGGGGAGAGCTTAGTCAAAGATTTTCCATCCTTGTAATTTCATTTGCAGCAACTGTTACTTCAGTAGAGAAAATATTTTTAGTATTTTCTCAATATGTTCTCATGAGAGAAGTTATTTTCAACAATTCATTGTGGAGTTGTTGTATGTTTTTGTGCTTGGATTTTAGGTGGAGTACAAGGACCTATTGTGAGAGTGTCATTTTTATGTTGGCCATCATGAATTATTGTAGGGAGTCATATGTTTTAGTGAGCATTGTTTGTATGATAATGTTTCTTTGTAGGAGAAACATTCCATGCTTGAGCAACAATTTGTGATGTACTCATTTGCTATTGAAATCAATATAGCAGGCCTAGTCATTGGAGCAAGGCCCAAAGATGTAGCCCAGGAGGGGTGAACTCCGTTATCAAACTGTTGGTTTTTTTCTCTTCATGCTTATCATCTTGAGTTGCATGTGAATGTGTTCCTCTTTTAAGTTCACGTGGAAACCTAACACACCATTTTGAGGAGGTTGTGAAACTTGGTTTACCTTTAAAGACTCATTTTTTTTACTTGCAGAGAATTAGAGGACGATCGGTTTTTATTGGAGGAGTTGTATTTCCATCCAATTTACAGATCATGTGGTATGAAGCAGGTTCTGACCAAATTACAATTATGGGCAAGAAACTAAATTGTGAAAGACTCCAAGAGTTAGAGGATATTAATATATATCTTCAAATGGGGAATGTCGAGCTAAGGAGGTTGCTTAAAGTTGCAGAGGAGGAGAAAAGAAAAATGCATCTAGAGTTGCAGCATGTAATGGAGGAACATATTGGTTAGAGTTCAATCCCAAAAGTAGCAAAGAATCCCTCCAAGATGAATCCAATTTGTGGGCATGGTCCAAACACATGATATGGACCTTATGTTGAGAATGATGCTTGTGAGTTTTTTCAACATATGAAAGACTCTCCCTATGTTCCAGTTGGTAAAACTGGTTGGATAGAGTCATCATCCACTTCATCATCAACATATAAAACAAAAACGATGGGTGATAGGCTAGAGGAGACAATTATCATTTCTAGTTCTACTCCTTTAGCTAATGTTGATAACACATCTTTTGCAACTTTTGAAAAGCATACCAAGGGTATTGGTATGAAGCTTTTAACTTGGATGGGTTATGATGGAAGAGGCCCCCAAATAAATGGCCAAGGTATCACTAATCCTATCGAGGTGAAGAAATGACCATGATATGAAGGATTGGGTTGTGGTCATGGAGAAATTGAAGAGTGCTCTAAAATTGTTGAGGTAAAGAAATCACCAAGAGATGATATGTCACACCATGATGGTAGTGATAATGGAAAATTATCTCTAAATAAAGATGAATGTTCCAAGGGACATGTCAAGTCCAATTATTCTCGTCAAATTCACAACCCAAAGTACACATATAAATGTCATGGGGATTTTAAAAATGTTGGTGATCTTGACTATTTATGGGAAATGTTTCCTTACACATTTTGTGATGCATCTGACCATTGTGTGGCTGAGTATGAGCAATGAAAGGATATAATCAACCAAATGTATCAAATCCTTGAAACAAGGCATGAGGAACCTCTCTTAAGTTTGAATACTTCCTTGTCGATGGGCAAGCACAAGTATTTTTGTACCCATTGTAACATGAATGGGAACCTGATTGAAAAGTGTTGGAAACTTTATCTCGAACTTCATCCCAAGAAGGAAAAAGAGGTCATGCGATCCACTACAAGGAAAAATACAAGTGGTAAAGTGAAAACTGGTGTAGTTAGCGGGTGCAGAAAGAGAACCCATAAGCCTGGATTAGGCAAAAAATGGGTAAACTATTTTGTACAGTTATTTTTCTTTATAAAATTATAAATACTTGTTTTTTATTCCCATTTGAGTACTTTGTAAAGTGAATTCATGTACAATTTCTTATTCTCAAAATGTGTTTTCTTTAGCATGATATGTTATTTTTTCTTGATGATGATTCCATTTGTTTGGGGACTTTGCAGGTATGAGTATATGCATGTCACCCAATATGTCTACAGTTGTGTCAAGCACTAACTTATATAAGTGTTTCGATGTGAAGCTTGTTTGTGGATTTGATCTTTCGTAAATATTGTGAAGAAGATGATGATAGCAATGTGGAAAAAGTCAAGTAGGTCATTTTACATGCGGAGCTTGAGGACAACAAGGCAAAGTGTAAATCAATGCATGGAAAGCATTGATTTTCTTCTAATTTCCAGGTGGAAAATGAAGTTTATCTTCAACAAAGAGAGACTTCAAGGTGAATTTATTTTGAGCCTAAGAAAGATGGTTTTGGAGAGAATTTTTAGATTCCATCCATTAAATTTTTTGTTCCTGCATGTTTATAATAATTGCAGAAAGCCACAATTCTTGAAAGGAAGATAAGGACTTCATGCAAAGGCAAGGTGGAGTACCTTGATTGGAGCTCAAAGGCACCAATTCAAAAAAAAACAAAAAAGGATTGAGATAGGGAAAATTAATGAGCTTTTTCCTCACTTATTTGTTGACTGAAGATATACTTTTAGAGGTCCAAAAGTTACTAGTGGGGAGGTACGATCAAGAGATCAAAAATAGGCTCAAAAATGAAAGTGCTCAGAATCTCTCGAAACTAGCATCAAGTCATAGTGTTCGTCGTCCTCATTCCAATAACGCTTGAATCACCTCAATACGACGTCTTATGAAGAAGTTATGGCATTCTGAAATTTTTTACCAACAACTAAAAAGTCAACAATAGGGTTAACTAGGATGTTGACTGTGTAGTTGGTATAGCTGTCGTTATCAACTGACTATGTATGGTACAGTCGATGGTGTACCAATCAGGTATCGACATGTGGCAAATTCATACAAGTGAATTTGGTGCATTTTGGTTGGTTTTTGAGTTTTTAGGTGTCCTAATCAGGGGTTGGCACATGGCCTAATGACAAGGCACCATGTGGCGCCACGTGGTTGGAAAAAAAATTTATAACAATCCTGAAGGCGTCAGCAAGGTTCGACCCTAAGAACTCCTGTATTGCAACACAATTCTCTACCAACAAGCCATCACAATGAATCTTAACCTATATAGGTTGTCAAACATATTTGTTATGATATATTTTTCGAAGTTGGAGGAAGGGGTGGGGCACATGGCCCCAGCCCCAAGTCACATTTTTTACCCATATGCTCACGACATAGGGTGGAAGGGAGTGGGGTTGGGCACTTGTCCCTATCCCCCATACCTATTGGCACCAATACAACTAAGCAAAGAGTTAGCAAGAGGGGTGGGGTTGTTAGGCCCTGGTGCTCGGCCAAGTTGCTACCCACACAACCACATGCAGAGGGTACGGGTAGATAAGCCTCAACCCTCGATCTCATTATTTTCGATGTGACCACAGTTAGTGTAGTGACGACGGAGGTAGGAATTTAACCCTCGTCCCCAAGCCATATGCCATGATACAACCATGCCAAGGCATAGCAGAGGGCTTAGCTGGTGGGGGTGGGAAGTTGGCCCTGGCCCCATGTGCCTCCATGTGACCCTAATTCGACACATAATGGTTATGACGCAATTTAACGAGGAAACAAATTGCACTATTTATGGCGGGAATCGCGTTGGTGCTAGGAAAAATTGTCTCTCGACGCACTTTGTAAAGGGAAAAATCATTGCGTAGTTAGCAGGTTTTGCCAAATTGCAGGACAATTAGCAGAGCTTGTCTTGGAGAAGCATATATCTCTCAATTTTTTACCTTTTTGAGCTCAAAAAGAGCCAATAGGGGGGTTTTTTAGTGTCCTGAACTCAATGGAAGCCTCAGTTTTCTGATTTGAGAACTTTATGATGGAATTTTTGCAGAATTAATTCTTTTAGTGCTAGAGACAAATAATTTTTGAAGTAGTATGAAGACAATTTGAGCATGGTGGGAGCCTAGTCATAGGTTTTCCAACCTTCTAGTTTCATCTACAAAATTTTTTACTTCAGTAGAGCATGTATTTTCAGTCTTTTCTCAATATGTGTTCATGAGAGAAGCTCTTTTCAACAATTCATTATGGAGTTGTTGTATGATTTTGTGCTTTGATTTTAGGTAGAGTATAAGGACTTGTTGTGAGAGTGTCCTTTTTATGTTTGCCATCGTGACTTACTATAGGGAGCATATTTTTTAGTGAGAATTATTTGTAGGAGAAACAAGGAACTCTTGTGTCAACAATTTATGATTTTCTCATTTGCTACTGAAATCAATTTAGCAGGCCTATTCATTGGATCAAGGCCCAGAGATGTATCCCAGGAGGGTGAACTCAATTATCATACTGTTGGTTTCTTCTTCATGTTTATCATATTGAGTTTCATGTGAATGTGTTCCTATTTTAAGTCCATGTGGAAACCTAACTCACCATTTTGAAGAGTTTGTGAAACTTGTTTTACCTTTAAATACCCATTTTGTTTAATTACAAAGCATCATAGGACGATCAATGTTTATTGGAGGAGTTGTGTATCCCTCGAATTTATATATTAGACAAACACACCAAATTGGATCAAACTACAGAGAAGTTTTATTTGATATGATGTAATGAAATTTTCAAGGCAGACATGATCTACACTCTTGGTAGTAGCATGTTATCATGAGATGGGATGTTTAATCATAGGAAGAGAAAGCCTTCTAGAGATCTCACAAGTTTCCAACATATGATTAGAGCAGACTAGTAAAAGCTCCAAGGGTTGAGCAGCAACCACAGGGAAAACAGAGCACAAGTAAAACTACTAGTACAAGCCCTACCTTAGGTGAAAATTCATAAAAAATGGAGAAAAGGGGGCAAGATGAAGAGCATGAATCTCTAGCCACCACCAATGGAAGAAGAAATAGGGAGGTGCTCCAAACATCGAAGGATGTGTAGGAGTTCATGGGAGCTCCTAGGGTGAGCACTAGAGAGCTCAGATATCCAGACAGGTATAAGGATTTGGTGACAGAGGTCATTAAAAGAAATCCTTCCAGCTATTAGGTGGCTCCACAAACCATATCCAACTGCACCATGTAGTTACCTCAACACATGCTTCACTGCAACCCAATGTACATGCCTCGACTCATCCATAAATTGGCTCAAGGTGCTCATATAAGCAAGTCCTTTTGTTGTGGTCTCCTCAAATAAGGGATACTTCTCCTAGAAACATTTTGTCTCTGAGCATCTTGACAACCTCAACTAATGACATCCTATAGGAAATATGCTCTTTCCATTTTTCCTGAAAATATGCTCCCTCAATATTGGAAGCTCTTTTGGTCATTTGGCATGGTCCTGACTATCTTTACAACTTCTCCCTCTTTAACACCAATCACTCCTGTTGAATTTATGCTCGAGATATTAGGCCATACAAGAACTTATCCATTGAATACTGGAGAAAAAATATCCTTGTACTCCCTCTTACTGGGAGAACCCTCTTGCCAAAAAAATTTCTTCATTCTTATAATGTTTCCATCTATTGCTAGAATCATTACATTGGCAACCTTCATGTTGGAACAGAGTCTCCTACAAAGCTGCGAAACTAGTCCATTTTGTATATTTCTGATTATATTTAGTATAGCGCAAGGGTTTTGGGGTGGGTCAAAACCCCTAAAGCATTGTAAATGGGTCAAGGGTAGACCAAGAGTCCGCAAACCACGGTTTGCGGACCATTGGATGCATAGGCTAAAATAGTATAAGTAGTTGAACCTTTTTGAGTTGTAGGAGAAGCTAAGAATGATAAGAGATTGCTGCTAAGTGCGAATCGATAGATCTGGTCAGGGGTTTTGGTTAAGGACTCTTGTTGTTGTGTGCGCGGAGGGCCTCTGTCCTGCTGTGTGTGGACCCTGCTGCTATGTGCGCAGAGGGCCTCTATCTTGCTGTGTGCGGACCCTGCTGATGTGTGCGCAGGTTGGGTTTTTGGGGTTTTGTAAGTAGATCAGAAAGATTAATGAATGCGAAAGTATTGTTTCCTATCTGAATCCACTGGAATTACTGTGATATGAATCTGTGACGTCTTGATTACTTAGGATATGCTATTGTGTTATTGGTTTAAGTTGCGAACATACTTGTGTACTTATTTATGTTGCGATTTGGGTTTGTTCTACTTGCTTCATACAAGAATATCTGAAATAACTGTGTATTGTTAGATGAATTCTTGATATGTTGATTTCTGTGAGTAATATTGTTGTTACACACATGGATGCAAAGGGAATCTAGGCTCTGCGATACTGGATCAGGTCACAGTCAGGGTGAAGGCAGCTCTGCTTGACTTACCTACCCTCTCCCAAGGTGCGGAAACCTGGTTCCAACACCAACCCATACTACTTCGGGTGAGAATTTGGCCTGCGCAAGCAGGTCACTACCGAAAGGGCCAGTAGTATAGGGGTTTGTTGGAAAACCTTGAACATCCAAACCTGGGTCAAGACCCCTCGAGCCAACAAATGGTTTCGTTGCCAGGACCTAGAGCATTTTGAGAGAGGGATCGAGTAATGCCAAGGCCGTACTGGAAGCCAGAGAGAAAGGAAATTAATGACTAGTTTGAAAAAAAAGTTCAAGAATTTTCCATAAAAGAAAACCGCAGTAAGAGGTTGACCACCGAAGAGTGGAAGAATAAGTACATTTTCACAGAGATCTACGAGATCTTCTTTGTAACGATTGCGATCGAGCTCCAGGAGTGGCTCGCAAGACTGGTAGAGTTCTAGAAGTGTTGGAAGGATGAGTGGATCACAGAGTGGACCCCCGAACTAATCCAGCATCTAGAAAAGACTAATAACACCATCACTCGCACAGTGGACCATTGGGTGGACAACGTGTTAGGGGGATTTGTGACGGAATTTGCCATTGATCATTTTGTCTCGTACTTTGAAGCAGAGCGAAGATTCTTCACGGGGTTCCGAGGTAAGTTTATGAAGACGTTGCCATTGATGATCAAGATATTATTATGCGAAAAGAGTATTCTGTGTAGCCATACCGAGTGAATGACCTCTAATCTGGAAGGAGCACAACACGGAGTTGCAAGTACTATAAGGCCAACCTAGAGGGAGATCGATTGGTCTATAGTCCAGTAAGGGAAGCAGTTTCACAGAGTCCTCCAGCCACACCACTTTCGAATCAGCCTAGAGGTAAGAATTCACCGACCCCTCCGCTACCAGAAGACGACATGGCTACACACATGAAATTTCCGACATTTAAGGGTGTGGGGGATGAATACATGGATCAGTTCTGGTTTGTCGCGGGATTGGTATGGACTGCACAGAACGTGGCTAGTGATGCAGTGAAAAGGGCACAGTTGTCCCTTGCTTTCGAAGGAAGAGCTTTGGACTAGTACATGGGATACATCGGCCAAAACACAAATGCAACCATTGAAGAGATTAAGAACGCCCTGAAATAGCAATTCAAGAAACCTAAGTCCTACTCCCGAATCGTGGTTGATCTAAAGGATTTCAAGCAAGAACCTTTTGAATCTGTGTGGGAGGCCGATCAACGACTAAAGAAGGTGATCAGAGAAGGGGGATTCCAATATGATGATAGGCAGCACACGGAATGGTTTATTGCTATGTTGTTGCCTCACCTACGTGTACCTATGGGGCACCAAACTTTCAAATCGCAAGAGAAGACCTTGGAAGGTGCCATGAAGTTAGAAGCTGCACCTCGGAACAAGACTCAGTTGGGCGTCCAACAGATCCAGGGATAGCTGGAAGCGATGCATGTAGAGATCCAGAACCTGCGAAAGGAATGAGGGGCAAAGGCTAGCCCCGAAAGATGGTGCATATGATGTCGAGTGAATGGCCATACCAAGGATAATTGTCCTCTATTAGCAGATTATGTGCAGGCCGGGGGACCTAGCCCATTGCGTACTAGGGAAGCTGCGGGACCTAGTGGGCCAGCACTCTGGTGCGATGATTGTCATGTCGCAGGGCTGCACGATACTAACCACTATCCCTGCCTTGTTGCATACGTTCCAGACGTAAAGCAGCAATGGTGTAGGTTCCGCAGATTGGTGGGACATGACGAATAGAACTGTCGAACATATGATTTGATGATTGATCAAGGAAACTTATACAAAGTAGAATCAGACCCTGCATCACCAAGGACCCCCATAGGTATAGGCGGCTCCCCATCAATGGGTAGGGGAGGAGGACGCGGTGGAAGTACAGGATGGGTACGAGGTAAGCTAATCTGCTATAACTGTGGAGAAGCAGGACACTTTGCAAGGGACTGCCCAAACCCCACTAGGAAATCTTGTCGATATTGCAGACAGATGGACCATGCGATTGAAGATTTCCCGATCTTGATAGCGAAAATGCAGGAAAAGCAGTCGATACCTACGCAGAATGTGCAGAGAGTTAAGGCTGAGCTGCGAAACAAAGATCCAAGTGTGAATGTGGTGACACGCAGCGGGATGGCCACCAGGGGGCTTGAGGAGGAGGCTGCGATGGAACCCCTGATCCGTCAAGCCACTATCAAACAAGAAGGCCTAGACCTAAAAAGGGGGAAAGAAACATTTATCACAGCTCGCAAGGACTTTTCTAAGACAGAGGCAACTACTGCTCGGCCACCTGCGTACCTCAAGGCAGATGAGGAGGTTGAGCCCTTTTTGCAGGAATGTATGAAACTATTGCACAACCCAAAGGCTATGGAGAACCTTCATGCATTAATAGATAGCTATGCAGCATGACCCAATCTAACCCTGGAAGTCAAGGATGTGCACAAGCTATATAGGTATAAGAAACGCACCGGAAGAGAAATGTGGTTGTCTGCGCAGATTAGTGACTACGAAATGAGCCAGGTTATTTTGAACCTAGGGTCGGATGCGAACGTGCTACCTAAGCAGACTTGGCAATGAATGGGAGAGCCTAAGTTGGAATGGTCCACGATTCAGTTGCACATGGAAAATCAGCAGAAAATCATCCTGCTAGGAAGGTTGTCTAAAATTACGGTGGATATCGTAGGAGTAAAAGCCCGAGTAGAATTTGAAGTGATAGAAATTGTAAAAGATGCGGACCCCTACCCTGCGCTCTTGGGATTAGACTGGGCCATAGATTTTGGCGGTATCATCAACCTCAAAAAGAGAAGCATGGTGTTTGAGAATAACGGCACAAGGGTGATAGTACCATTAGATCCTGCGGAAGGTGAATGATATACAGATCCAGTGCACGATGAAGAGGAGATGGACCACATTTACAAGTTGACTACGTGAGATGAAGATTGGATCAACCCCATGGCGGAAGGTGTACTCTGCTGGGGAAAGGATAGTGAATTATTCTCTGACTCTGACGGGGAGATCGAGAATTGGTAAAACCAGCTGCATGATGTCTCAGCGCTGCGATGTCTTCGAGTCACCAGGGACTTCTACTGCATTTCCTTGGAGGTAAGAGACCTACCCTACTTTGATGGTTCTAGTAGCATTAAGTAATTTTTGCGAGTATTAGAAGCAGAGGTTCCCAAGGGACGAAGGCTATGGGCCCTTAAGCTATCCATGCGTGGAATACCTACGCGTTGGTGGGAGACGCATGGGGAGGCATTCTAGGATTGGGAGGCATGTCGGGATATGATGATCCTGCGATTTGAAGCCCCAACCTGCCTACGGGTAGGGACATTCCTTGGATCGGAAGATCCATGCGAATATCTGTCGGTATGGGAAAAATAGTGCTGTGACAAGACAACTAAGGAATGGGTTCACCTATTGATTCATGACCTAGGGTCGATTCCATCTACATGGTACTTAGATGTGGAGCTCCATCGGTGCACCTACCACTCGGGGACATTAAAAGAAGAGTTCCTGGGAACATTTGGGTTAGTAGGCCAGACCATGGCGCTTGACGTAGCCCTGCGAGACATTGACACTAGGGAGTGGGGCGAATCGCACATATTCCTCGCACCAGAATTACCCACATGGGAAACACCGGTACCAAGCATGATCAACTACCATAGCCCAGGCCCAACATATAGTAAGGATGATCCACGAATTGCATTTAACTCGAAATTGGAAGGGGTGTGTACGACTACTGAGCCACTCAGGCTGCGAGAGGGATGCAATAGGACGTATCTTACGTTGAATAGGAACACAGAAGGCAGAGTTATCATATTTGCGGCAACTCTTACAACAAGGAAACAGTTGTGGTCACTCCTCGGCCATGCGGAGTATTACAGAAAGTTTGTTTGGGAATGCGTGATACTTATAATGCCTCTGAAAGACTCGTTCCCGCAAGTGATCCAGTGCGATAGGGAGGACACCTGTGGGGAAAACATGTCTTTGATTTTAGAGTACCTTAGGAACAAGCCTGTGTTGGGAGGGGATGCGCAAGAGGCATGGATGTTTAGTCCAAGCTCAGCAGGTACACAGAGTGCACATAGGGAGCGAAAAGTGACAGGGGGAATAGTAAAATCAGGTAACGAGGAAAAGTTACCATTAAGCGGACTGGGCAGTTGGCAATTAATAAAGTGGTTCCATGAGATTTTTTACCGTATACTTGATGGTAAGCTCCGAATGACACTTTCCCTACCGTTGGATGGCCATAGGCACTATAAAGTAGGACATCTAGCTCAGACAATATTTCTGTATTATGCTAGTAACCTGTATGTAGTTTTTTTATGCTGCACGATTTTTTGGGCCTGTTGTGTCCTCCTCATGGAAAAACGACCTACTCCCACTGCCGATAGGCCCCCGGAACCAAGAGTCCCTATTCCCACTAAGATAACAGCTCCTAGGCCTGCGGAATCTTCGGTCCCTACAGAGCCCGAACAAGAGGCAATCATTATTGGGTCAAGGGACGAATAAATCGATAGGATAATTTCACTTTGGCTCCCTGAGTGGAGGAGTGGCCTCAGTCTTGGCGAAAAGAGCACCAAAGGGACCTGCGCCACAGCAGTACCCTCCACTATCGACCCCAAGAAAACCCCAGAACCAAGCACGAGGGGCGCGGGCATAGCCGCAAAAATAAATGCACAGCTGCTACAGGTCACCAATAAGGATGTTGGGGCCGATTTGCAACTAGCACTAAGTGTGCCAGGGACAAATAACCCAGCTACCACCTCTCTCCAGAATACAAAGCAGCCAGGTGAGCCTGGTATCGAGCCTCGAAAAAATCAGTGCCTAGCGCCAGGAATATGATGTGATGGTCACACTGACTGACGATGACCTCGAACAGATCACGAATGCAATTACACTGGCCACAGAGGAAATATGGGCATCCATAGAGACACAATAGAAAGCTGCAATTGACACCTTCCAGAATTAGCTCCGCGCCCTCTACGGAAAGGCAGATACGTTGCAGACTAGCGTAACTCAAAAACAGGCTCCCTTGGCAATCAACAGTACCATGCTCGCACCGAGAGGAATCCACCTTTGCTCCTTACCTAGCACTACCCTTATAAGAACCCAACTCCAAGTCGATACAGGGGTCCACTTGGACCTGACTAAGTTGCCCACTGAGGCATTACAAGGTCTCCACGCCGCCGTAATTTGGGAGACCCACTGGCAAGACTTGGAGGTACATCAATAGCTCGGTATGGCCAAGCGGGCCCTCAAACGGAAAGATGCGGAAAAATTCCTTGCTATATCGCATTAGGTGGAGCTTGAAATGGCGATCCACCAACTCTGCACAGAGGTTTTGGACGGAGTCCTGGTCGCAGCTACACCTCGGGCCAAGGTAGAAAGTATGGTTGTAGCAATAAAAGCGTCTCGGACAGAAATGAAGACCATCAAGGCACAACTGGAGAAGCAAATCTCCAACTTACAGGCTACATTGCAGCCTGCCACGCCGCCGGAGGTTCGAGCCCAGCGCGCTGCGCTAGTGGCCAAAGCTACGAACTCCATCTCAATGCAAATTGCTCAAGGTGCCTAGTTGCTTGAATCAACCATGTAGCTCGGGACCCTGGTCCAGTTCAACCCGGTCCTCCGAAAGATCAATCAAGGCTTATGATCGCAGGAATAAGCTTTTGCACAGGTCAAGGCTACCTTACCCACCTTGGTGCCTGTGCAACGGTTAGCACAGTTGCAGACCAGCAGCACTCTCCTAGACGCGATTGAGAAACTTCGGTACCAGAAGCACGTCCTTGAGGAATGATTAGCCATGGGCTGCCATAGCCCTCCAGCTCTCACACAATGTCGATGGCATGGTCACGCAACTCAACTAGACACTGAAAAAAGTCACTACGGTTGTCGAAGGGCCAACGTCCCAAACGCTGGTGGACCTCGTGCAGGGTGTCGTAGCCCAGAGTCAAGAGGTGCTTCCTCCACTAATCACTTCCCTCACCGCACTACGCGCGTAGGTGGAGAACCTACCATCGTCGTGACTCGGGACGAGTCATAAGATTGTGTTGGGGGATTGTTGGAATAGGGTCTCCTACAAATCTGTGAAACTGGTCCATTTTGTATATTTCTAATTATATTTAGTATAGCACAGGGGTTTTGGGGTGGGTCAAAGCCCCTAAAGCATTGTAAATGGGTCAAGGGTAGACCAAGAGTCCGCAAACCATGGTTTGCGGACCATTGGATGCATAGGTTAAAATAGTATAAGTAGTTGAACCTTTTTGAGTTGTAGGAGAAGCTAAGAATGAGCTCTGCGATACCGGATCGGGTCATAGTCAGGGTGAACGCAGCTCTGCTTGACTTACCTACCCTCTCCCAGGGTGCGGAAACCTGGCTCCAGCACCCACCCATAGTACTTCGGGTGAGACTTTGGCCTGTGAAAACAGGTCAATACCGAAAGGGCCAGTAGTATAGGGGTTTGTTGGCAAACCTTGAACATTCGAACCTGGGTCAGGACCCCTCGAGCCAACACTTCACAATGCACCTAAAAACCTCATTTATGATTCTAGGAAAGAAACAATTATAACCAAGCAAAAAACACAAAGACAAGCGGCTCACCAAGGAAAAAAAAAATAATCAAGGGAGAAAGATTTTAATTACTTATATCTTAATTAAGGAAGAAAATGTTTAGTGTTGTAAGGAATTGTCAACTCCCTGTTAATCCTTTCCTCATTAATGAATTCCATATGCAATCTCATCAAGCTTAGATTCCTTTGTTTCTTCATCCTATGAATTAGGCTTAGCAAGCCATTCATATAGTTGTCTAGCCACAAAAAAGGCTTAATAAGAAGCTAGCATAAACATAAAGTCATTACACATGCTATCACGGAGATAAACCAAGTATTCATCACACCAAATCCACTTGCATTAAACATTATATGTCTTTCTCTAGTGTTTCACCATAAAAACCCTAGGACTTTCTTATCCAAGACTTCAATATAAGTAGTAACCTCCAAGGCTTCTCTATGGTTTACAAACTCTAAGTCTTCCAACTCTTATACCAGGTTGTTTGTATCCTTTAATGCTCACACAGAGATTCAACTCCTTTTTATCATTGTCAACTTGCTACTCACAAGTAGGCTTCTCCTTTAGTCACATGTATTATATTTATCACCTTATTGTTATCCCCCATACTTCACTTCTGAACCCTTCCTTCCTTGTTGTCCACCATAGTTTTCTAGTACAACTTTCTACTAGCCTTACCATATACCTAAGGGTAATCGACCATCTTAGAAGGATATCGAACCGTTTGTTCTGATCATGATACATTTTCACCTCCATAAGTAGGATTTATAATGCCCTCGTCCCTCTTCTAATTCTGCGTCCTAGACTCTGATTAACTATGGCCATCACAACAGTATTTCCTTGTAGTGTTTTCCACCTTGGTTTCCCTGGTGAAAAACCCATGTAATAAAGTTAAAATAATAAGCACGATTGATGGGACATGTATTCCAAGATGAATGTTGGGAAAAAAATCCTAGTTCGGGTGTTCACATGGTTTATTATGGCTAAGGAAATTGGTAAAGTATATGGCTAAGGCATTAAAGAGGCAAAAAATATTTTTGGCACATTTATTTATGAAAATAATGAAAATTAGGAGAAAAGGGAGGTAAAAGGTCACAAGTTGCATGTGAGGAGGAAAATGAAGGAAAAATAATGGATAGTGAAGAAAATAGAGGCATCTTCTATAAAAAGGCTTCTAAGGATCATTTGGTACATTTTTTTAGTGAATTTTTGGATATCTCTCATTATTCTCTCTCTCTCTCATAATCTTGGATACTTAGAGTTTTCTTGGAGCACTCTTCGAGAGTGTGGATACTTGGTGATTTAGAGCAAGAAGGAAAAGGAAGAGCAGGAAAGTGCAGGTGGACATCGAGATCAACAGCTACAACGGGATATGATTTCAAGTACTAAGTTACATGTATGTTTTCTTCACTATTTTTGGCATGCATGGGTATGCATATGGATTTTCCTAGCCTTGCCATTTCCTGGAAAGCCATGGTATTGTGGGTTTATTTCCATTGATTTTTTTTTTTTTGTTGGCTCTCATGATTCCTTTAGCTGTGAGTTAAGTTATTAGTTCTTGGAAGCCTTGGTTGGACAAACGCTCTGAAAGCTCGATGGACAACTGTGGGTTGAGTTACTAGTCCTGGAAGCCTTGATTAGAAAAACATTCTAGAATCCCTGGTTGGACAAACGTTGTAGAAGCCCTATAAAAATTGGGGTTGAATTACTAGTCCTAGAAGCACTGGTTGGAACAAACACTTTGGAGCCCCAGAAAAACTTGGATAGAGATCAATCTGTGATGGTTAGTGATGTCCGACCGTGAGGTGGAATCACTAGTTTGGGGTGGAGACGATTTGGCCTCTAGAACCCTGGGTTGGTGTTGATTAATGTGTTTGATAAATTTACACATTCAAGCTTGGAATATGGTACAAGGGTGATTGGCTGAAGTGATACTTGGCTCAACGAATCTATGGTCAGGTGGAACGTGGAAGTCCCATCTCTAGTTGGTTTTAACATTCATTAATGAAGATTTCATTCCTCTGGTATTCGATATGCAAATGTATTGGTTTATGTATGGATTTATTTGTTGTTGTATCCATTGTAATTATGTTGTTATTATGTTGGTTATAAGCATGTATTTGATCAGTGATGATTTATGGCTCTTGTTAGAAAATTATATATTACAGAGAAATGGAACACATAAAATACGTGGAAACACAAACACATAAAACATATAAAACAAGAGAGACACAGATATGTGTGGTTCAACCAACTTGGGCTACGTCCACAGAAACAATGATTCCTTCCTTTATATTATCCAGGAAAATGAAGAGACACACTCTATAACGGATCTGTTGTAGGTTGTGTCTCTTCATTTTGCTGGATAATATAAAGGAAGGACTGGTTGTTTCCGTGGACGTAGCCCAAGTTGGGTGAACCACATATATATGTGTCTCTATTGTTTTATATGTTTTTTGTGTTTGTGTTTCCACATATTTTATGTTTTCCATTGCTCTGTAATATATAATTTTCTAACAACTGGTATGAGAGTCGAAGGTCCATTTGGCTGATAAACTCACAGGAAAGAAGGGTTCCTGGTTCGAGTGGGAGTAATGGCGAAACATGGTAGGTTTAGGGTCGAGAAATATAATGGCCAAAACTACTCATTGTGGAAGATGCAGATGGAATATTATCTATATTAGAAAGATTTGTACCTACCATTGAGCGGAAAAACAAAGAATTCGTCGAGTATGACAGACGCAAAATGGGAGATTCTCGATAGAAAGGCACTTGGAACAATACAGTTGTGCCTCGCGACATCGGTAACCTTCAATATTTCAAAGGAAACAAAAACAGATGGTTTAATTAAGGCATTGGGGAAACTATATGAAAAACCCTCGGCCTCAAATAAGTTATTCCGTATGAAACATTTATTTAACATGAAGATGTTGGATGGTGGATCTGTTGTTGACCATTTAAATGAATTTAGTACGGTTACCAGTCAATTAATTTCTATAGGGGTAGACTTTGATGATGAAGTTAGGGCTTTGCTATTTCTCTGCTCATTGCTATAAAGTTGGAATGGTTTAGTTATGGCCATGAGTAACTCTATCCCTGGATCTATTACTTTAAAGTTTGATGATGTTGTCGGTGCTATCCTTAGCAAGGAAATGCGACAGAAAAGCTCTCGTGAGACATTGGGTAATTCTTTGTGCAGAGACTAGGGGAAGAAAAATGGAAAGAGGAAAGAGCTCAACATATCACAGTAAATCAAGGAATTGCAAATCCAAGTCCAGATCGGGGATAGTGTGCTGAAATTGTGGAAAGAAAAGACACCTAAAGAAAGACTGTAATTCTCAGAAGGGAAAAGAAGAAGATGCACAACAAGAAAACAATTATGAAGCAAATGTGACAGATGATGTCTTACAATATGCTTTGATTATTTCTTTATAAAATATTATTGATTCTTGGGTGGTATATTCAGGAGCCTCATTCCATGCCACACCTGATAAGAAATATTTTCCTGACTATGTTCAAGGATATTTTGGACAGGTTCGTCTAGGTGATGATAAACCTTGTAAAATCGTCGGAATGGGTAAAGTTCTTGTAAAATAGCATAATGGAAACCAGTGGTTATTGAAGGATGTAGTACATGTTCTAGATCTGAATAAAAATATGATTTCAACAGGGTAGTTAGGCGGTGAAGGTTTTGTGACAACTTTCACAGATAAAACTTGGAAGGTCACTAAAGGACCCCTGGTAATAGTAAAAGGCGAAAAGGTTGGTACATTTTATTTATGCAATGGTATTTCTAACTATGTTAATGCTTTAACTTTCAAAGGAGCAGATGCAGCATTATGGCATCATAGGCTTGGACACATGAGTGAGAAGGGGATGAATATTCTTCACTCAATAAATTTGTTGTTGGGTTTGAAGAATATTGATTTGGATTTCTGTGAGAATTGTATTTATGGAAAACAAAAGTGAGTTGGATTTCTTAGATTTGGGAAAGAAGAGAAGAGTTAAAAATTAGAGCTTGTGCATACAAATGTATGGGGACCTGCTCGAGTATCATCTCTCGATGGCTCTCGTTATTATGTTAATTTTATTTATGATGCAACTAGAAAAACTTGGATTTATTGTATTCAGAATAAATCTGATGTATTTGATACTTTTAAGAAATGTAAAGCTTTGGTTGAGATTGAGACAAGAAAGAAGTTTAAGTGTCTGAGATCAGACAATGGAGGTGAATATTGCAGCAAAGAGTTTGATAGGTATTGTTCAGAACATGGAATTCACATAGAGAAGACAGTTCCAAGAACACCACAAGAAAATGGTGTGTCAGAAAAAATAAACAAAACAATCATGGAGCGTGCAAGGTGCATGAGATTGCATGCAGGATTGCCTTTACAATTTTGGGCATATGTTGTAGATATTGTTGTTTATCTAATAAATAGAGAGCCTTCAAGTTCCTTGGATGGTGATATTCAAGAGGAGGCATGGACAAGTAAAAATTTAAACTACTCCTTTTTAAAGCATTTTGGTTGTGAGGCCTTTGTCCATATTAATAAAGAAAATAGAACAAAGCTTGAGGAAAAATAAAAGAAATGTACCTTTATTGGATATCGTGTTAATGATAGTGTAGATCACTGGGTGGATAGTTTTTTAGGATGATTTGTAAGTTAGTTTGCAGTCGATAAGTTTGTGTCCTATTTTGAAGCTGAGAGAAGGTTTTTCAAAGGATTTAGAGGTAAGTTCTTGCAAACATTGTTGTTGTTGATTAAGATGCTATTGTGTGAAAAGGGTGTCCTATGCAGTCACACCGAGTGAATGACCTCTAACCAGAGTGGAATCACAATGCGTATCGGTAAATACTACCGGGTTAATCAAGAAGGGGATAGATCAGTATACATTCCTCTAAGGGATTCGCCTGACTTCAACCAGGGCAGGGATGTGCACGTAGATACCAATCCCCCGGCGACACCACCATCGAACTCACATAAGGGTAAGAATTCTCCTAACCCCCCTCTGCCACTACCTATAGACGATATGGTTATGCACATGAAGTTACCCAACTTTAAGGGTGTCGGGGATGAGGATATAGATCGATTCTGGTTCGTAGCAGAGTCGGTATAGACTGCGCAGAATATTAATAACGATGTTTCCAAGTGAGCGCAGCTATCCATAGCCTTTTAAGGAAGGGCTTTGGACTGGTTCATGGGATATATTGGTCAGCATGCTAATCCCATGATACAGGAGATTAAGGATTCCTTGAAGCAGTAGTTCTGGAAGCCTAAGTCCTATGTTCAATGTGTCGTAGAGCTGAAAGATATTAAGCAAGGACCCAGGGAGTCTGTTTGGGAAGTTGACCAACGACTGAAGAAAGTCATCAATGATGGAGGATTTGTGTATGAGGATAAACAACATAAGGAATGGTTCATCGCCATGCTGTTACCAAATCTGTGTGGACCTATGGGTTAGCAGAAGATCAATTCACAGGAAGAGGCTTTGGAGATAGTCATGAAACTGGAAGTTGTGCCAAGGGACAACGCTCAATTGTGGCGCTGCAGATTCAAAACCAGCTGGAAGAAATGTACTTGGAAATTCAAAATCTAAGATGAGACCGAGGAAAAGGAGCCAGCGCAGATCGTTGGTGCATACATTGCAGGGTATCAAGCCACACTAAAGATCAGTGCCCTCCATTGTCAGACTATATGCAAGCTAGGGGACCAAGTCTGCTGCGACCTAGAGATATGGTTGGAGAAAGTACCCCCACAATGTGGTGTGCCAACTATCGGGTAGCAGGAAGAAATGATACAAATCACTTCCCACAATTAGGTGCCTATGTTCCAAAACTAAAACGACAATGGTGTAGATTCTACTCGTCAGTGGGTCATGACGAGCACAACTGCTGGAAATTCAACCTAATGGTAGATAGGGGAAACCTATACAGGGTACAGGCTAACCCTTGATCACCATTTTCTCCCTCGGGGTGAGGAGGATCCCTTGCAAGAGGAAGGGGAGGAGGAAGAGGAGGAAGCACAAGTTGAGGATGAGGGAAACTGATCTGCTACAACTGTGAGGATGTGGGGCATTATGAAAGACACTTCCTGAACCCCGCGCGCCAATCCTGCAGTACTGCAGATAGTTCGACCATGTCATTAAATACTGTCTGGTGTTGATAGCAAAAATGTAGGAGAAACAGCAGACACCCACGCAAAACGTACAACAGGTTAAAGCGGAACCATAGGACGATGGGCCAAGCATCAATTTGATTACGCAAAGTGGCATTGCCACTAGAGGAGCATAGGAAAAATTTGCGGCTGAACCTCTGATTAGGAAAGCTACTAATAAAAAGGAAAGCCTAGATTTGAAAAAAAGAGAAAGAAGCTTTCACTGAAGCTCAACGGGAGATATCCAAGGAAGCATCTACCTTAAGGGCTTCGGTGGATCCAAAAGCACATGAAGCGGTCAAGCCATTCCTTCAAGCATGTATGAAGTTTTTGCACAACTAGAAGGCGATGGAGAATCTACAAGCACTAATAGACAGCTACGCAGAAAAATTCCCCCCTAAACAGAGGTCAAAGCTGTGAACAAGATCTATAGGAACAAAAGAAGTATTGGTCGAGAGATGCGTATGACTGCGCAGATTGGGGACTATGAAATGGATCAATTCATCCTCGATTTAGGATCGGATGCCAATGTCCTACCTAAGAAAACCTGGCAAAGGATGGGAGAACCCAAGCTGGAGTGGTTCACTATTCAATTACGAATGGCTAACCAGCAAAAGATCATTCCACTAGGCAGGTTGCCGAAGGTTGTGGTAGACATTGCAGGAGTTAAAAGTCTATGCAGATTTTGAAGTAGTCCAGATTGTGGATGATGCAGATCCTTACCCTGCGCTCTTAGGTCTGTATTGGGATATTGACATGGGAGGTATCATCAATTTGAAAAGGAGAAGTATGATCTTTGAGATCGAGGGTACGCGAGCGATAGTCCCCTTGGATCCAGCAGAAGGTGAACGATATATAGAACTAATGCACGAGGAGGAGGATTTTGATCACATTTACAAATTGACTGCCCAGGATGATGATTGGATCAACCCTACGGTCAATGGCATGTTATTTTGGGAAAAATATAACGAATTCCTCTTAGAATCAAATGGAGAGATCGAAAATTGGCAGTTTCGGTTGCATGACGTATATGCGCTGCGGTGCCTTAAGATCACAAAGAACTTTCAATGCATCTCCTCAGAGGTAAGAGAACTGCCCTACTTTGATGGTTGGCATTCGAAGCAGACGTCCCCGAAGACCGAAGGTTTTGGGCACTTGACTTGGCTATGTGCACAACCGCTACGCGGTGGTGGGAAACGCATAAGGAGGCTTTCCAGGACTGGGAGGAATTCTGAAAAATGATGATTCTATGATTTGAACCTCTGGTTAACCCACCCATGGAACTCTTCTCTGGTCGTGGGGCCCACCCAAACACCTAGCTATGTGGATGGAGGTATGGAATGAATGGGTCCATATGTTTATTCATGCCTTAGGACAAATCCCCACCACCTGGTATTTAGATGCAGAGTTACACCAGCGCACTCGCCACTGGGGTACAATGACGGAGGATTTCATGGTTGTAGGCGGGACTGAGAAATTAGATGAAGCCGTACAAGATATAGATGCTCTGGTCTTTGATGAGTCCTTATCTATGAAAGAGTGCGTTTCACCAGCTTGGGATGCACAGATGCAGG
Source organism: Pinus albicaulis (assembly GCA_034641835.2). Taxonomy (NCBI): domain Eukaryota; kingdom Viridiplantae; phylum Streptophyta; class Pinopsida; order Pinales; family Pinaceae; genus Pinus; species Pinus albicaulis. Next base: position 964,228,944 of record CM076577.1, read on the forward strand.
ATATTGTCAACTGCAGCAATTTGTCAATAGCAAACTGTGATGAGGACCCTAGAAATATCACTATCCAAGAATCATAAGTAGAGCGCGCAGTTGCGGGACTAGTGTTACAAGCAGTAGATGTGACCAATCCCTTAAATTTGAAGGAAGTCAACATTGGAACAAAGGAGCAGCCCAAGGTGGCCAAAATTGGGGATTACAAGGATGACGATATGGTTGGAAATATCATGGAGCCGTTAACTGAATACTAGGACATGTTCCCTACAAAGTTCTCTGAGCTAAAAGGGATTGTCGAGGATATGGGAGTTATGAGTATCACGTTGAAGCTGGATGTGCACCCTGTCAAACAGTGGCCCTATCGGTTGAACCCTAAATATAAACAGAAAGTCAAGGAGGAAACATATAATATTTTGGCTACAAGCATCATTGACTCTGTAGAACAATTGGATTGGGTCAACCCTATGGTAGAGTCTAGGAGAAAAAGACTAAGGGAGAAATAATAATCTACGTAGACTTGCACAAGTTGAATGACGCCTGCGTACATGACCCTTTCCCTACCCTTTCCCTACGCCTTTCTCTGATGAAATTTTGGTTAATGTGGGAGGTCAGGAAGCATACTCATTCATTGATGGGTTTTCAAGGTACCACCATATCAGAATAGCACCTGAAGACCGCAGCAAGACAACCTTCGCGACTAAGTGGGGATCTTTCCAGTACACGGTTATGCCTTTTGGGCTCAAGAATGCCCCTGCCATTTTTTCGTGCGTAGTTGTTGCAATATTCAAATAATTCATTCATAAGTTTCTGGAGGTCTATTTTGATGATTGGAAAGTTTTTGGATTAGTAAAGAAGCATGTGTCTAACCTGCGCATGATGTTGGATGCTTGCAGGAAACACTAGATTTCGCTAAACATAAAAAAAATGCATATTCTGCGTGTCATTTGGGATTTTTTTGGGACACGTTGTATGTCAGCAGGGATTGATGGTGGATCCATCCAAGATTGCAATTATCATCAATTTAGCGGTCCCCACCACTGAAAAACAGTTGCGCTCCATCTTAGGGAACATCGGTTACTACAGGAAGTTCATTCAAGGGTACGCTCTGATCATTACGCCAATGGAGAAGCTATTGAAAAAGGATGTATCCTTTTTTTGGGATTAGGAGTGCTAGAAGAGCTTTGAGCTACTAAAGGAAAATATGGTCATTGCACCTATTCTCATATTTCCAGATTGGACGAAGGTCTTTCACGTACATGTGGATGCATCAGGATAGGCCTGGGAGTTGTGTTAGCGCAGCCCGATGAAAGAGACATTGATCACTCAGTGGCATTTGCTAGCAAGAAACTCCTAGCACAGATCGTAAATATTCTACTACTGAGCGAGAAGGATTGGTAATGGTGTATTCCCTACATAAATACAGGCACTATTTATTAGGTGGACACTTCAAGATGTTCACAGATCATTCGACTTTAAAATACCTGGTCATAAGCCTGTGTTGGGGGGGGGAAGATTTGTAGGTGGTTACTGCTATTCCAGGACTATGATTTTGAAATCACTGTGAAGCCCGGAAGATTGAATGTTGGACCTGATCACTTGTCTCAGATCGAGAGTGGGGAAGAGACAACTAATCTAGAAGAAGGGTTACCTAATGCGCAGCATTTTGCTATCAAGGTAGTTGACGAGCACTTTGTAGACATTATTCACTTCTTAACTACCGAAATGACACCTGCAGACTACTTAGTACAGCAAAAAAAGGAGTTGGTAGCCCTCGCAGCTGATTTCACCATAATATCTAGTCAATTATACAAGCTGGGAGCATATTAGGTGTTGTGGAGGTATGTATTAGAACACGAAAGGCAAGCTATCTTGGCTAAAGCCCATGGAGGAGTATCAAGAGGTCACTATGCAGGGAGAGAAACTGTGCAGAAGGTGTTGAGGGCGGGGTTGTGGTGGCTCACATTTCATAGTGATTCCCATGCATGTTGTCATGCTTGAGACACATGCCAACAGATAGGGAAACCTTATCGCAGGGATGATATTCCCATGCAACCAGAGGTGGCTCTGTAGGCGTTCGAAAAATGGGCCATAGACTTTATGGGGCCCATCAATCCCCCTGGGAAGAAGACAGGTGCATGTTACATCATTACTGCAATTGATTATGTAACCAGTAATGCGCATCTAGAAAAAATAGCCGTTGGAACAATCACACTGGGTGAAAATTTGATTTTACCATTAAATGGAGCAGTCATTTAGCAATTAATGTGGTGATCTGGGAGGATTGTTTTACCGTTTCCTTGATGGTAAGTTGCATTTAAGGCTCATCCGACTGTATTTACTCATCAAAGGCTATAAAAAGAGGGGCGCAGGTCATGATCGGTTCCTTTGCTTTCTGAAATTCTTGCACCTTGTGCTCTACTGTGAACTTTGTGTATTTTGTAAAATTTCCATCTGTATGTATGGGCGAGCTACCCCCTTTGACAGTAGTAACCCTAAATTCATCTTCTGAGTGAGAATGACTGCTTCTAACCCCTCTGAGTCGTTGCCTGTCACGGCCTCTCTGGAAATTGATTCTGAAGACGTATTTGAGGTAACCCCTGATGTGGAAGAGTTCGTGTTTACACTGGCCATGGGAAAGGGCAAGGGGAAGGTGAAGGTAACATAGAAAGGAAAAGAGAAACCCACGAAGTGGGCCATGGTGAAGCCGCGCACATCCCCTCGGATTGTGCAGTCCCATTGGCAAGTGCCTAGGGCACGCTCGCCTAATCCATCAAAGCACCCCATGATAGCTAAGGAGGAAGCTCTACTAGTGACTCTACTCTCATGTTTTCCCACATACGTGAAGCCAAGAAAACCAATGGTGCGCACCCCCAAGAACGTTGATGTGGTGCGAGAATACCCGAAAATGTTGCTAGTCTCGGAGGAGGTCCCCTTGATTGGTGATATGTTTAGAAGCCTCCCCACCATTAAATTTGATGATCACGATCTGGCGAATGAGGACACCTTCCTAGACCTGGCCCCTGAATTGTATCTGGAGAGGGTGTTGTATGATAGCGTGCTAAAGGTGGAGACGATGTCATGGGCGTGCGTATTAGAAGCCTTGGGGATGTTAAATTTGCTACACCTCCCCCACTTTAGCCAATATGCCATCACCATCTTGGTTGTGTGCTAGCTGCTAGCGTTGATCCATGATGGGTGCTTATGGATCCAAGGCCGCATCCCGATCGATGCTGTGCTCATTCGCCGAATCACCGACTTACCCATGCAAGGACCCCATCCCATGAAGGGATTCGAAAAGAAGTATGAGAAGAAGGTTGTCGATGAAATGCGGGAGAATTATAAGGTTGAACGTAATAAAATGGGATTCCTGGTAGAAACCATAGTTGACCCAGGAGTGTGCATGGGTACTCTATTTCTCGCATCCAAATTGTTGTGCAAGTGTCGAGCGTCGGTCATTCTTGCTTATATAATTCAGGTAGTTGGACGGTGCGAGAAAGGGGTCTGCTACAACTGGTCGCAGTACCTCTGCGAAGAGCTGCTAGATAATGTGCGCGACGCGCAGGACTAGGGAAAGGAATTTTGCTACTACTAGTTGTTGATGTTGATTGCCTTAGTAGTGTGGGAGACACCTGATGATGCGGTGCTCCCTAAGCTTGCACCCGATATGTGTGAAGGTGTGCGGTATGTGAACCTTTGGGATTCGAAGGATCCAAAGCGCATGGAGGAAAATAAGGTGTTCTTGGTACTGTTTGACCGTGCGCTAGCAGCAGCAATTCATTCATGGCCGCACTTGTCCCCTGCGGTCTATGAAAAGTATAAAGGTATTGCTGAGTTTCATGTTACCATGCACAATGTGCAAATTCAGGCCCGCAAAGATAAAGCCTCGTATAACCTTCCCTATATGGCCACAAAAGCGGAGATCAATCAATTGGTCGCAACTTGGCCACCAGCATGGAAGCTTGGCTTCAAGTCATTCGCCCTGGTTACAGCAGGCACCTCCGGAAAGGACGCAGCTTCCAAGGATACTATCCTGCCGAGTATAGCGAAGGAAACTGAGGTGCACACCACGAAGAAAACTACGACCAAAGAGACCCCCAAGGATGCCACCAAGGGGGTGCAGGAGTCCCAGTAGGACGAGGAGGGTGAAGGGCATGGTGGGGAGGGCGCAGAGTCCCCACGCGGTACGAAGCGCATAGGTGAGCCTCCCAAAGGGCAGAGGAAGAAGCGCAAGACTACTAAGCCTGACATGAAAGCCGAGGTCACCTTGACAGAGGATGACTTGGATAAAATATCAGACGTTGTCACTGTTGCTTCCGAAGACTGGTGGGCTGCCCTAAAAGAACAACAGAAGGCTGCAATAGAAGCATTGTGGTTTGGTTTGCACACCCTTCAGTTAAAGGTTGATACGCTTTAGGCGAGCATGGATCAGGCGAGGCAGAATCAAGTGGGCCAGCTTGCCACAGTTATAGCTTTGGCCACCATGATAGAGATTCGAATTTTCCCCCTCCCGGGTGCAGATTTCACTGTGGTACCTCTGATCTTGTGCAAGCAAGTCCACGCATGCTTTGCAGTTGACCTCGATGTTGCGAGGCTGATAGGAGAGCAGTTGCATGCCCTTTATGTATTCATCTCTGGCGAACTTCAACACAGAGAAATGCAGGCGCAGTAGGAGCTCAACGAGGCCGCGCAAACTATTGTGACGAAAATTTCCGAAACCGCCCAACACCAACCAGCACATATCACAGTGGTCGCGCAATAAGTTGAATTAGAGCATCTGATAGACCGACTCTGTGAGGATATGCCAAAAGCAATCCCTACCTCCGCTGCACCGCAGACCAAGGTTGAAGGTTTGGTTGTCACTTTGAAGGCATCACAGGCCGAAGTGTTGGCTATTAAACCCAGCTTGGAGCAATAGATAGTCGCACTGTATGCCAAACTGCAACCCCAAACCCCTCTTGAGGTGCACGCCCAGTGAGCCGCACTACTCAAAGAAGCTACCAGCAGTATTACAACACAGATCACAAAGGGAGTAGATTTATTAGAAAAGGCTATGGGGTTATGGTCCATGGTGCAGCGTGATCCACTCCTCTACCAATTCAATTAGGAGCTACACCAAAAGGAGCAACATTTTGAGCAAATGGAAGCCACTATGCCCACCCTCGTTGCAACAAAGAGACTGGTGCACCTTCGGACCAGCTACGTGCTCAGAGATGAAATTGAGGGGCTCCACCACAAGAATAAGGTCATGAGCGACCACCTGAAGCCATGGGCTGATGAAGCCCTCAAGATTTCGCAAGATTTAGATGGGGAAGTCAATCAATTGAACCAGACCTTGGAGAGCGTCACCGCAGCTACTCAAGGACTAGCTTCACAAAATTTGGTTGACATCACGCAGAATGCAACCACGTAGAGCGAAGGTGTCCTGCCCCCTTTTGTCATCACTTTCGAACAACTCCAAGAGAAGATGAAGACCCCATTACCACTGTGACTCAGGACGAGTCACAAGATTGTGTTGGGGGTCTATTGGAGCAGGGTCCCCTAACCGCATTTTTGGTACATTTTTGTAATATTTAGTCTAGCGCAGGGGCTTTGGGGCAGGTCAAAGCCCCAATTTATTGTAATGGGTCAAAGGGTAGACCAAGAGTCCGAAAACCATGGTTTGTGAACCATAGAGTAGCGCAAGCTAATATGTTATAAATAAATGGATAAATCGAGTCTAGAGGTAGGCTAAGTTTTGGAAAATTCTTGGATATGAACTGGTGGATATTTTGTGTCGTTTGTCTAGGTAAGGGCTCCTGCTGGCTGTGTGCCTGGAGACCCTAAGTCCTACTGTGTGCGGACCCCGGTGGTTGTGTGTGCGAGCTAGTAGATAGAGTTTGTAAGCTGGATCTAGATATTAATGAATGAGAAGACTGTTTTGAGATAGCTGAAGTGTTTCTGTGTTATGATTATTGGTTATGCTCTGTGTTATTTCTCTAGCTATATATGTTTTCTGCATATTGTTGATTATTTATGTGCACATGGTTGTGATACTGTAAAATAATATGAATGCATAGATCTGGTTCGATTTATTTTTTTTGCTTATGTTAACATGTTATCAATTGATTTATGAGCTTCGTTGAAGATATTCTACCGATACATTGTTAAGGGTTTCTGTATTAGGTCTTCTCCAGCGCATGTCTGTTATATCTAAAGGGACACACTTCAATTAACTCTCTCTCTCTCAGGGTGCGGAAACCTGGTTCCAGCACCCTCCCATACTACTTCAGGTGAGACCTTGACCTACACACGCAGGTCATTGCCGAAAGGGCTAGTAGTACAGGGGTTTGTTGGCAAACCTTAAAACCGAACCTGGGTCAAGACCCCTCAAGCCAACAGTGCGGGTTAAAGAAGAGCTTGTATGGCTTAAAACAAGCTCCAAGGCAGTGGTATCTAAAATTTGACAGGTTTATGCTAGATGTCACTATGATCATTGTGTTTATCTGAAAAAAGAAAAATGATGGCAGCTATATTATATTGTTATTTTATGTAGATGGCAAGCTTGTTGCGGGGTCTTACATGCAAGAAGTAAATGTGCTCAAAATAAAATTGGAAAATTCATTTGCAATGAAGGATTTGGGAGTTTCAAAAAAAATCCTTGGTATGAGAATAACTAGAGACAGGAAAAATCGCAATTTAACATCGTCTCAGAATGAGTACATACAAAAGGTGTTGAAAAGATTTAATATCAAGAATGAAAAACTAGTTAGTACACCTTTTTCTAGCCATTTCAAACTTATTAAGGAGATGTGCCCCAAGACCCAAGAAGAAATGGATTATATGTCTAAATTTCCATATGCATCAGCAATTGGAAGTTTAATTTATGAAATGGTCTGCTCAATGCTTGATATTGCACATGTAGTGGGAGTTGTAAGCAGGTATATGAACAACCCAGGAAAAGAACATTGGATGGAAGTGAAATGGATTCTCAAATATTTGAGAGGTACCACAAAAAAGCATTATGCTTTGGTGGTTCAAACATTGATCTACATGGATATGTTGATGCAGATATGGCAGGTGATATAGATAACAGGAGGAGCACTACAGGGTATGTATTTACTGTAGGTTTCAAGAGTATTTACTATCAGCTGGGTTTCAAAAATGCAAAGTGTTGTGAACATTCAACAATAGAAGAAGAGTATGTTGTTGCGACAAAGGCTAGTAAAGAAATGGTTTGGTTACAAAGGTTTATGGATGAATTGGGTAAGAAGTGTGAGATGGACAGGTTATACAGTGATATCTAGAGTGCCATTCATCTTGCAAAGAACTCAACATTTCATCCTAGGACTAAATACATACAAATCAAGTACCATTTCATACGGTCAGTGTTGGAAGATGGACAGTTGAAGTTGGAAAAGACACACGCTAGCCAAAATCCTGCAGATGTACTAACAAAAGTTGTAACCAGGGAGAAACTGAGATTATGCTCAGTTTCAATCGGTCTTCAAGTATGATTATGAAGATGAGAAACAACCAGGTCCAAAGTGGAACAATTGTCTAGCAAATGAAGCAACAGTGGAGTTGCTACAATCAGTCTCCAAGTATCTATGGTCAAATATATTGTATTGTAGTTATGATGTAGGGGAGTAATGATTCTTAGCTATTCTAAGATAAGTAAGAGACCCCCATGTTTAATTCTGTTGTTTATACCTGTAGATGCAATCTTTGTGACATGTTTTACGAAATTCCTGTCATGTCTAGGACGATCCAGATGAGTTCATGATGATGTGATTTCTTCCATAACTTTGTTTTAATGTTATTTATCCTCTCCTAAAGTTTCATGAAGTTCTGGTTAGTGACCTCGGATATGGGGCTAAAAAGGTGGCACGAATCTCGGAGTTGTTGGCACATAATTGACGTTTTGGGACCCTCACCGTGACCTTTCCTTGGCATGCCCATGAATATAGGCTTCTAGCTTCTCCCTTTTCCTTACATGTTCGCGGCTAAGGCTCAAAAGTGTAAAAAATCAATTATCCCTCAAGTTTCAGGGGTATAGGAGGTTGGGTTATCTCCTGGAGGTGTTGTTGGTGTTTTGTAAGGTTTGCTTGTCAGGTTTCTGTCGATTCAACTTCCTTAATGTCATCTAGGATGTTGAATCTCATATTAGTAGCCTCTTATTGCATGTTTACCCTGGTTGGCCAGTTACTTGGGTAGATGTGGGAAGAGGGTGTTACAGAGTGGTATCAGAGCATGGTTCAACCCTTGGACTGGATGGGTGGTGTGTTGGTCATGATTTTGTTGATTATGTGTTCTCATACCTATGGTGTATGTGTTTGTGCATCTATGTTATGTTGGCCATGGTGGTGGTGGTGTTGTCGTGGGAGGACTAATGGTGTTGTTGTCATCATGTGGTCATGTGTGTATGGTTGATTATGTGTTTTTCATGTTTTTGTATTGTACATGTACATTAGCTTACATATTATTACATGTTGTATATGCATTTCTTATGTAGGTTGGGTAACATATTGGTCATGATTCTGTAGTGTCCATGTACGCTTGATTGTGTGATGTTATATGTTGACATGAATTGGTCATTCACGCTTGGTTACATGTCGCTTATGCTTGTGTATGGTTTGTGCTTGTGATGGGTATGGTCAAGTTGCATTAGTATGGTTATGAATTAGGTCATGTTGTGTAATTGGTATGGTTATGCATCCATGACTGGAATCCAACTAGAATCATGGTTATGCGCTAGTATACCATGTGTTATGAGTGTATATATTGTTATGATTATGTATATACATGTATTTCGTTGACTGGATGTATCCTCCCCAAACTACACTAACGTATGTTGGTTTATTTATGAATTGGTTTAGATATCATATTGTACATTGCAGCAAGAAATCAAAGATGAATAGTAGAATGGTAGACTATAGATATTTTCCCTATGAGCCATATGAGCAGCATGGTGTTGTTCATTCATCTAATTTGGTAGATACATTGAGGATTATAAAGGAAGAAATAAGGATTTGTAAGGCAGATAATGACAGGCTTATAGAGACACAGGAAAAGCAAGTAGAGGTTAATGCAACCATCCTTCAAATTTTGTAGGATCATCTATGGGCAGGAGGATGGGACCAATGGAGCATATGGCAATACGTCTCCCGGTGGTTATAGGCTGGATAGGGATGACACAGTTAAAGATGACATATTTTTGGACACTCTGGATAGGAGAGGTGACAGACATAGGTATCATTCTAGTTCTGGTTTTGACAGGCATCATTATCATCCTTATAGGAGGAGTGACAGGGGCTATTTTCTGGAAGAGTTTAAAATGGAAAAACCACCTACATTTGACGAAGAGATGAAGAAACCACAAGGTGCAAAGGCATGGTTTCTTGGCATGAAATTTTTTTTCATATTGCATGATTACTTGTAAAATATGAAAGCTAGGATAGCTACATTCAGCCTCAGAGGTAGAGCAGAAATTTTTTGGGAAGATGTGAAGAATGTTAGAGATATTTCTAAGGAGGAGTTGACTTGGAGTGAGTTTGAAAGGCTATTCTGGAAGAAGTATCTATTAGAGAGATACTATGATGACAGGCCAAAGGAGTTTTCTGAGCTAAAGATGGGTTCCATGACAGATGAGGAGTATACTAGTAGGTTCTTAGAGTTGTTGAGATATGTGCCTTACCTCAAGGAGTATAAGGCCAATATTCAATGATTTATTAGTGGGTTGTATATTGCATTCAGAGATAGGATTGAGTTCGATGAGCCTAGATCATTTGAGGAGTCCATCTGGAAACTAAAAAAAATTTATGAACAATCAATGCGTAGATCATAAACTAAGCTAGATTGGAGAGAGAAAAATAGGATAAGAAGTGAACAAGGCCTCAAGATACAGGTAACAAGGAGAATGTTGCCCCATCTAATAAGTTCAATACATTTGGTAGAGGACAAGATTTCAATCTAAGGAGTAGAATAAGGATGAGGGCTGGAATCCTATACAGTGTTGGAATTGTGGAAAATATCATCATAGGAGAGATTTTCCACAACATCAGGGTGGTATGCCACATATATATTCTCCGCAGGAGGCACAGACAATGGGAGATGTTGGGCATAACATTCCTCGGATTTATGAAACTGTGGAAAACATGCAGGCAGATAATCACGCTTATATCAATCAGATGGATGGTAAGCTTTGTAATCAAGTTGTTTCTACTTTGGTTGACCCTAGATCTAACTATTTTTTTATTAATCCCGACCTGGTGGATAAGTGTGGTTTGAGTAAGGAAATTCATGCAAAATATTGGTTAGTGTAGCTGGCCACAGGTACGAAGAAAAGAGTTCACCATTGGCTTGAGCTAAAGCCACATTTTCTCCAGAAAAGTTTTGTAGAAATGTATACCAGCCGACAGAATTAAATTGAGGTAGAATTAAATTGAGGTTTGGCCCTAGCATCAACAAACCTCATGTTTTCTAGATCAGACTTGTTGACATTACCACCCTTTCCCATACTTTTCAACAGCCAGGCTCCTTGTAAACACACAGTTGTTCAGTCCTGGATGAAAAACCCTACATGGAGCCTTGGTTTTCCTGCCTTGAAATACTAAAAAAATTTGTTGGAGAAATGACTTCTCTTAGTTGTAGCTTGCACAGAGAACCTCGATCAAGTGAACACTAAACTCAATCCTCTTATTTTTTTCCTCTAATCATGGTATGGAGTAATGGCACGATTTGAAATAATTTGAATACAAGTGCCAACTCACCCCATAACACATAACACTCCACAACATCTTTAATAATTGATACCTTGTACTATGATCTCTGCTTCAATTTAGTAGGGTAGATATAGGTCAGGAGCATAGATAATATAACCATTCAACTAAAACAAATCTCCTAAGCTGAAAAATAATTAATCTTGTTTAAACATAATAATCATGTTTATAACATAAGAGGTCTTCAATAATCTTCAAACAAGAATGATCCTTTCTATGAAAATATTCTTTGCAGCTCTTTATACCTGAGAAATAGATGCCTTTACCTCTGAATTGCAATATAACCAAATTTCAGTGAAATAGCTGCACTTTTCACTGAGTTACCAATATGAACAGGTTCCTGAAGAAATAACGACTCTTTTCACTATGTAAGTAATGTGACCTTCAATTTGGAGAAATAGCTACCCTCCATTATATCACTGTGTTAATAATGAAACTTAAACAGAGGTAGCTATTATCCCAGAAAAAAAGTAGCTTGTACTTTTTGTTGAAATTTGGTTACCGGAGGACAGGTGGTTCCCTAAGGCTTTGATCTTTGGCCTAGGGAAAAGTGTCCAAAAGAATTTAATTTTTCTCCTAAAGTAACTTTATAGTTTTTATAAAGTCAAAACTAATTTAAAAGTGACTTTATGTGATAAAGTTACTAAATTCTAATTTTAAAGTGACTTTAATAAAGTCAATGTAAAATTAGAAAGGAAAAGTGACTTTGGAAATAAATGACTAAGTGGGTTTTTATTAAAGTGGGGTGAATTAAAAAATAGAAAGTGAGATTTAAATGAGCATTTAATCTCAGCCCTAGATCTAAAGCTATCTTAGCCATTGGATTTAGGGATTCCCCAAAAGTCACTTAGGGTTAGGTTAAAGGAGGAAAAGGTCATTCATTCTTTCATGAGCAGATTGGGAGAAGGAGAGAAAGAGAGCTGGAGATTTTTCTGAGCAGTGAGAAGAAGGAGAGCAGCAGTGAAGAGATTTTAGCAAAGGTACAGCAGCATTTATTGGCACACATACCGAGGCAGAAAATCCGTACAGCAAAGAAGAGGTAGTGTTTCCAAGTGAGGAGGCATAGAAATCGAGGAAGAGGGTACAGCAACAAGCACGCACTCCAAGGCACAAAAATCAGGCATGTTTTCCAAGGAAGAGGGTGGCTGTCATTTTCGGCACAAAAATCGAGGAAGAGGACAGTAGTACAACCCATATTTTTGGCACAGATTTCGAGAGAGGTTGCTATACAAAATCTGCACAGTCCGTACAACAAAGTACGGCTGTTTCGACACGCTTCTCGAGGTGGCCGTACAGCATTTAATGCTGTCCTAAGGTGCTGTAAATTTTATGTTTTCTGTTGTTGCAGATTTGGCACAATTTCCGAGGCGGTGTGCAAGCACGAAAATCGAGATAAGTCTATAAATTGGTTGCTGGAATTTTTTCTGAGTTTTTCCTGTTTCACTGTAAAAAGCAATATTCAGAAAAATAAAAGAGAAGCTTTCGAACTGGTTTTCCCCAAGAGTTGTAGGGGGTTTTTCCAGGTCATGTTGACCAAAAATATCAGTGTTATCATGTGTTGAATGGTTGTTTGTATCTGCTCATTTTTATTTCTGCATTTTCCAGCATTCTGAAAAATTTCCAGAATTTGTGTTTTCAGCAAATATTTATTTTCTAGCTTGTTGAATGTAAGGTTATGGGAAAGGGCATTTAACTAATTGGAGAAATAAGGTGAAACTGAAAACCGGGGTGGGAAAAACAAGAAATTTCTACATGGTATCAAAGGTTGGGTGCTGAAAGTGCAGTTTGGGATAGCAAGGAGAAAAAATACAGCCTGCTGATGTTTCACTCAGAAAATTCCAGCAAGCTGATTTTTCACAAACAGAATTTTTACCTTTACTACAGCAGTGTTATTTTTCAATTTTTAGGACAGCAGGATGTCATTGGGATTGAGGGTGGAGGATAGGTTGGATGGGCATACCAATTACAGCGTTTGGAAGGAGAGAATGCAGAGTATCTTTGAGGAGGCAGGAGTCTGGGATATCATGGTTCATACCTAACAGCAGCCTATTAATGTGCCTATTGATCCCGTTCAGTTGGCAGCATATAATAGAAAGAACAACAAGGGTAAGAGACTGATTCTAGAAGGAATCAAAGACCATTGCATTCCTCATGTGAGAGGAAAGAGAAATGCTCATGAGATGTGGACAGCATTGACCAATCTCTACCAGAGTACCAATGAGAACCGGAAAATGGTCCTAAAGGAGAAGTTGAAGAACATTAAGATGGGTAAGACTAATAGTGCAGCTGGATATCTCACAAAGATTACTAATGTGAGAGATGAGTTGGCAGTGATTGGAGAGGTCATTCCACCCACTGAGTTGGTGCGGATTGCAGTGAATGGCCTCCCCCGTTCATGGATGAACTTTGCTGATGGGGTTTGTGCACGTGAGACCCTTCCCACATGGGAGAGGTTTTGGGATGATTGCATTCAGACAGAGATCAGGAAAGGTCAGCTTGGGGCAGCCAAGCCAGTTGAGCAGGATGAGGATGTAGCACTGCTGGCAGGACGCAAGAAAGGCAAAGGGAAGAAGCATGCTTCCACAAGCAATGGTGGGGGCAAAGGCAAAGGTAAAGGTAAACAGGATAACTCACAGAAGGACTATTCCAAAGTGAAGTGTTGGAATTGTCAGAAGATGGGACACTATGCAGTTGTGTGTCCTGAGAAGAAGAAGAAGAAGGGGAAGAACCAGAGCATGGCAGCTTCAGCAGAGGTTGAGGACTTTGCAGATCGCTTTGACCGAGAGTTTGGGTTCATTGCGTGTGAGTCTTCTAGTGCAGGATTATCTGCCATAGAGGTTCAGAGGGAGCATGCATTTCCCTCGATTAGCGGAGCATCTTCGGGTATCTGGTATGTGGACAGTGGGGCTTCACGTCACATGACATGAGTCCGTGAGTACTTCTCAGAGCTTTCAGAGAGTGGCACTGATGTAGAGGTAGTACTCGGTGATGACAGAGTTGTTAGAGCAGTCGGTGTGGGAACATTGACATTTCAGAGGGAGTCCAAACCTCCCTTGAAGGTGTAAGATGTTCTTTATGTGCCAGGGATGAGGAAGAACCTCATATCCGTCTCAGCTTTGGAGGATAGAGGATATGAGGTACTGTTCAGGGGAGGACAGGTGCTAATGTATCCCAGGGGCACTCCAGCTGATTCAGCTAGAGTGATAGGTGTACGCCATGCAAAGGTGTACAAGTTTGCATTTCAACCCCTTTTGGCATTGAGCAGTAGTACCGACAGCAGAGCTAGCAGTTCTGAGCTGTGTGAGATTTGGCACCGCAGGATGGGACATATGTATCATGGAGCCTTGAGGACCTTGCGGGAGATCACTATAGGTATGCCAGATTTCAGTACTGATCACTTTGATACTTGCAGAGGATGTGCGATGGGCAAGTTTTCCAAATCCCCTTTTCCCAGCAGTGACAGCAGAGTGACTGGGATACTTGATTTGATTCATTCCGATGTGAGCGGTCGGATGTCTCATGTTTCCTTGAGTGGATATGAGTACTATGTGTTATTCATTGATGATCACTCCAGGAGGACCTGGATTTATTTCTTCAAGACCAAGAGTGAGGTCTTCAAGCGGTTTCAGGAGTTCAGAGCTCTTGTGGAGACACAGACAGGTCGGAAGATCAAGTCCCTGAGGTCGGACAATGGAGGAGAGTACACCCTTGGAGAGTTTGTTGACTATTGTGCGGAGGTAGGCATTAGGAGGGAGTTCACTGTTCCTTACAACCCCCAGCAGAACGGGGTTGCGGAGAGGAAGAACAGATCCATCGAAGGGGCTGCCAAAGCCATGTTACATGATCAGGGGTTGCCATTGTTTTTGTGGGCAGAGGCCTGCAACACAGCTGTTTACTTGCAGAACAGGAGTCCGCATCGTGCCTTGGGGCACATGACTCCGCAGGAGGCTTTTTCTGGGAAGAAGCCTGATATGGGTCATCTTCGTATCTTTGGGTGCATGACATACTCCTACATACCCAAGGAGAAGAGGACCAAACTAGAGCCCACCGCAGAGAAGGGTATCTTTGTGGGCTACAGTGAGACCTCAAAGGCCTTTCGGATTTACATTCCTACACAGAGGAAAGTTGTTGTCAGGCGGGATGTGAAGTTCGAGGAGGACAGGGCCTTCAAGGTCACGGGAGTTAGAGTATCCGGATCAGCCAGACCCTCAGCAACAACTGAGTCAGTCACAGGGATCCAATGGGCAGGGATCAGGAGGATCCAGAGGTACATCTATGACGATGTCTGGTCCGTCAGTGAGCAGCGGCTCGCATAGTCAGAGGGGTGGTGCTTCGGGCAGCATGTAGAGCATTCCATAGAGCAGTTCACTAGGGAGTCCACTGATGGACAGTTCACACGGTACCTCAGCTTCTACAGGTTCAGAGTGTGCAGGAGGACAAGAGACAGATGGGCCCTTGAGTTCAGTTCAAGATGTTGAGGAGGAGGAGTTTTATTCTCCAGCGGGAGAAGTGTGCTCAGGGAAGAGGAAGCCCAAGTGGCTTCAGGACACCTTCAGAGATGCCACATCTGTTGCTGAGCCTAAGAGGCCGGTCAGAGAGAGCAGACCACCTGAGAGGTTTTGTAGCTATATGGCAATGGCTACCAGCATCCTTGACTCTGAGCCTTCTAGCTATGAGGAGGCAGCTAGCCAGCAGGTCCGGAGAGAGGCCATGCAGGAGGAGTATTCTTCTATCATGAAGAATGATGTTTGGGAGGTGGTGCCGAGGCCTGAGGGCAAATCCGTGGTTACTTCCAGATGGCTTTACAAGGTAAAGCATGCTGCAGATGGCAGCATTGAGAAATTTAAAGCGAGGTTTGTGGCTAGAGGGTTCTCCCAGGTAGAGGGAGTTGATTATGAGGAGACCTTCGCTCCCATGGCTCGATATACTTCGATCCGCTCCATTATATCGATAGTAGCAGAGATGGGTTGGAAGATCCACCAGATGGATGTGAAGACCGCATTTCTCAATGGCTTCATACAGGAGGAGGTGTACATTGAGCAGCCACAGAGCTTTGAGGTGCATGGGAAGGAGTCCCATGTGTGCAGACTGAAGAAGGCCCTTTATGGCTTGAAGCAAGCTCCCAGAGCTTGGTACTCCAGGATAGATACATACTTGCAGAAGATGGGTTTCACAAAGAGTGAGGCAGATCCGAACCTTTACTATATTGTGATAGGTGAGGAGCCTCTCATTCTGGTGTTGTATGTGGATGACTTGGTCATTACGGGTGCAGAGAGACTCATAGAGCTCTGCAAGAGAGATCTTGCGGCGGAGTTTGAGATGAAGGACATCGGCTTGATGCATTACTTTTTGGGCTTGGAGGTGTGGTAGGAGGAGGGGCATTTCTTCTTAGGGCAGGGGAAGTATATTGTGGATATCCTTAGCAGATTCCACATGGAGGATTGTAAACCCATGTCGACACTGATGATCACCAACTGGAAGAAGCTTCATGCTTCAGATTCCGAGTTGGTGGATCCCACATTGTACAGATAGCTGATTGGTTCCTTGATGTATTTGGTCAACACTATACCAGATATTTGTTTTGCAGTCAACACGATGAGTCAGTTTATGTGTGAGCCTAGGAAGGTTCACTGGGTGGCTGCAAAACACATTTTGCGGTACTTGCAGGGGACAGTGGATTATGGTCTGGACTACAGGCAGGGGGATGGAGTGAGATTGGCAAGTTACACTGATTCTGATTGGGCAGGTTGTGCTTCTGATAGGAAGAGCACTTCAGGGTGCTATTTTGGGTTGGGTTCGACAGTGGTGTCATGGTTCAGCCGAAAGCAGCAGTCAGTAGCATTGAGTTCAGCGGAAGCAGAGTATATGGCAGCCAGTCTAGCTAGTTGTGAGGCCATCCGGCTTCGCAAGATGTTGTTTGGCTTATTTGGTCAGCCGTTGAGACCTTCAGTGATTTACTGTGATAATCAGAGTTGCATTAAACTCACGGAGAATCCAGTATTTCATGACAGGTCAAAGCATATCGGGATCAAATATCACTTCATCAGAGACTATGTTCAGAAAGGAGCTGTGAAGCTTGAGTATATTCCCACTGATGAGTAGGTTGCAGATATTCTTACCAAAGCCTTACCATGGGGCAAGCATGTCTACTTCAGAGACAAGATGGGTGTGGTGAGGAACACCTTCCTTGGTAAGAGGGAGTGTTGAAATTTGGTTACCAGAGGACAGGTGGTTCCCTAAGGCTTTGATCTTTGGCCTAGGGAAAAGTGTCCAAAAGAATTTAATTTTTTCTCCTAAAGTGACTTTATAATTTTTATAAAGTCAAATATAATTTAAAAGTGACTTTATGTGATAAAGTTACTAAAGTCTAATTTTAAAGTGACTTTAATAAAGTCAATGTAAAATTAGAAAGGAAAAGTGACTTTGGAAATAAATGACTAAGTGGGTCTTTATTAAAGTGGGGTGAATTAAAAATAGAAAGTGAGATTTAAATGAGCATTTAATCTCAGCCCTAGATCTCAATCTATTTCAGCCATTGGATTTAGGGATTCCCCAAAAGTCACTTAGGGTTAGGTTAAAGGAGGAAAAGGTCATTCATTCTTTCATGAGCAGATTGGGAGAAGGAGAGAAAGAGAGCTGGAGATTTTTCTGAGCAGTGAGAAGAAGGAGAGCAGCAATGAAGAGATTTCAGCAAAGGTACAGCAGCATTTATTGGCACACATACCGAGGCAGAAAATCCGTACAGCAAAGAAGAGGTAGTGTTTCCAAGTGAGGAGGCACAGAAATCGAGGAAGAGGGTACAGCAGCAAGCACGCACTTCAAGGCACAAAAATCAGGCATGTTTTCCAAGGAAGAGGGTGGTTGTCATTTTCAGCACAAAAACTGAGGAAGAGGACAGCAGCACAGCCCAGATTTTTGGCACAGATTTCGAGAGAGGTTGCTATACAAAATCTGCACAGTCCGTACAACAAAGTACAGCTGTTCCGGCATGCTTCCCGAGGTGGTCGTACAGCATTTAATGTTGTCCTAAGGTGTTGTAAATTTTATGTTTTCTGTTTTTGCTGATTTGGCACAATTTCCGAGGCGGTGTGCAAGCACGGAAATCGAGATAAGTCTATAAATTGGTTGCTGGAATTTTTTCTGAGTTTTTCCTGTTTCACTGTAAAAAGCAATATTCAGAAAAATAAAAGAGAAGCTTTCGAACTGGTTTTCCCCAAGAGTTGTAGGGGGTTTTTCCAGGTCATGTTGACCAAAAATATCAGTGTTATCATGTGTTGAATGGCTGTTTGTATCTGTTGATTTTTATTTCTGCATTTTCCAGCATTCTGAAAAAATTCCAGAATTTGTGTTTTCAGCAAATATTTATTTTCTAGCTTGTTGAATGTAAGGTTATGGGAAAGGGAATTTAACTAATTGGAGAAATAAGGTGAAACTGAAAACCGGGGTGGGAAAAACAAGAAATTTCTACACTTTTATTACCAAAATGACCAGCATCTTTCGACACTAACCTAAGTTAAAACAATGGTTTTAACTTCTTTTATGAACCTAAGACACTAATATCACCTACAAACTTAAAAGCATTTTGGTTTTGAGACTCTTTTTTGACCTTTATTGAAAATGTCTCAAACTTCGACGTAGGCTAGGACATAAGAAAAATATGAAAATAGTGATACAATTGTGATCACACTATTAACATTTACAGTGCTAACAAGAGGAAAGCCTAGTGATGATGAGCTAGTGTGTATAACACTCGATGGACTTTCCAAGGAAATGGATTATGTTCATCCAAGTGTTTTCTGCATGAGATAAACTTTCAAACTCAGATCACCTATGGAGTGATTTCACTCAGGAGGAGTTGAGGCTCAGATTAATCAATGGCACTAGTAGCAACGACAAGGCACCAAAGGTTGAGAGGGAGAAGGAAATTGTAGCCTTATAAGGAAAGGGAAAGGTGAATAAGTGTTCCAGTAAGGGGAAATGTTCAAAAGGAGAAAATAATAAGAAGGTCCTATCAAAGTTAATTTCTATGGTTGTCACAAATTTGGCCACTATTTCAGTGATTGCCCACAAAGGAAGAAAAAGGGAAACAAGAAAGTAGCAGCTTTAGTACATGCAAATGAGCTCTCTAGTAGGATGGATCAAGAGTTAAGATTAATAGCTTACCTGAATAGCTTGACTTTACAGTTTTTCTAGTATATAGACAGTGGAGTGTCATTCTATATGACAGGAGTTAGAGAGTACTTATTTAGTTTCAAGGAGGATGACATCAAGTTCCATATTCATATGAGGAATAAGTCCAAATGCAACTCAGTTGAAAGAGGGATTATTCTATTTCGAAGGGAGAATGGAAATTAGATACCTATCCATGACATGTTGCATGTTCTAGGATTGGGGATGAACTTGATCTTCGTATCAGCCCTTCGGGACAAAGTATATAACGTTATATTTAGAGGTGAAAAGGTTATGTTGAAGCACAAGGATTGGAGGTCACCTATAGCAGTTGAGGTGAGGAGTGGAAGGTTGTAAAAACTACAAATGGACACTGTAAAGGCACTCATTAGTAGCAACAACCTGAGAGACCAGGGGGGGCTATGGCATAGGAGGATGGACCATATTCATCATGGAGCACTTATATTATTTCATGATATAGTGACAAGTGTTCCAGAGATGAGCACAAGGCACGACGATGTTTGTAGAGGATGTGTTTTTGGGAAGTTTGCGATTTTTTTTTCCAAGGAGTGATAGTAGATGGCAGGGATACTTGACTTAGTGCATTCATACATATGTGGATGGATGTAAATGAAGTCTCTTAGGGGGTATGAGTACTTCACTACTTTTATCAACAATTTCTCCAAGAAGACCTTAATATATTTCTTGAATACCAAGGATGTGGTCTTCAGTCATTTTTAGGATTTTAAGGATCTAGTGGAGAATACGACAGGCAGAAAGATCTAGAATCTTATCACAAAACAAAGTTGAATATACCAACAAATAATTTGAGTTCTATACCATGGCAGGAAACATGAGAGAGTGGATGGTTCATTACAACCCGCAACATAATTAGGCCATTGAGAGAAAGAATTGATCTATTTCAGAGGCAACAAGAGAAATGTTGTATGACCAGGATCTCCCGCGCTATTTATTGGAAAAGACATGTAGTATAACCGTTTATATTGGTCCCAGACAGAGCAGTTGGCAGGATGACACCTGGGAAGGCATTCATAAGGAAAAATCCAAATGGCAGTCACTTCAGTATATTTGGTTTCCTAGAGTATTGTCACATTCCATGGGAAACATGTTTGAAGCTAAATCAGACTAAAGAGTGAGGTTACTCCGTTAACTACAACAAAACATCAAAGGCGTACATGATATTTATCCTAAGGGCTAGGAGAATTATAGTCAAGCAGGATGTCAATTTCATGGAGGAAAAGGCATACAAAAGGTCTAGAGAGTTTCCAGTAGTTGAATATCAGAGTGAGCAGCCAAAAAAAGGTCCTAGAGTTGAGCAACAAAATCAGGGTTAGTAGCAGAGCACAAGTACAATGACTAGTACGAGCATGAGTTAGAGTGTGAGTGCTCCTCAGGCTTCATAGATCATGGAGAAGAAGATGCAAAAAATTTATAAGATGCATCAGGAGGATATGAATGTTGATATTCCTAACTACATTATTTCTAGGAGGAACTATGAGGTTCAACAGACACTCAAAGATGCTCAGGAGTTTGTGGGGACTCCTAGGATAGGCAGGAGAGAGCAAAGACAACCGGAATGGTACATTGGTTACATGGCATTGGTCAATTAGTGTTAAATCCATAAAATAATATTGTATCCCCCTTATTTTTATTGTTAGTGTAGCCACATTATTGTTATTGGTGTGCCCATGTAGCCCCCATATTGTTGTTGTTCTGCCCCATAGAAGCCCACTATTATTTTTGTTGTGACCTTACATTATTATTGTTATGTAGGCTTTGATTATATTATGACCCCTTAGACTCATATATATACCATGGAGGCCTTGTCATTTTTATCATCCAATAATTGTTCATTTATGTGATGTAAAGGAGGTTTCCACCTCGAAGAGGCTAATTTTCAAGTTATTGATCTATCTTTTCTTCTTTTTTTATGATTATGTTTCATAACATTTGGTATCAAAACTTTGGATTCTAGGGTTTCGTTACTTCAAACAGGTCATATTGGCATTTTCGCTATAATTTTTTTTTTTATATGAGGCTTGAGAAGCTGAAATTTAGACCACGTGGAGCCAAATTCATGTTGAACTATGTCAAAATATCATATATGAGTTCACTATATTTTTTGAGAAATGGTCTGAAGAAGTTATGGTTTTTGTATGCTCTAGAATTCAGTCTCAAACATGTGACCTAGGGAATATCGTCATAACTTTCTCTACAAACAATAGATTTAGATTTTGTAAAATGTGACTGAAATAATCCATAATTAGGCCATCATGAGAGGTTGGGCATAACTTTATCCTGAAGAATACAATCTTATTTTGACTTATGGTGTTGGAAAGAAGACTCAGAGGGCTACCACAGGATGAAATTTCAGACCTTGGAGAGCCAAAATTACAGAGATGCAACAATTTCAATATTAAGCTCCTAAAACCAAGAAAAAAGTGTGTATTTAAAAAAAACAAAATATTGTTTGAAGTGAATCAAAGAGAATAATGAAGCATAGAAATCATTATTTTGTCCCAATATGCCTCATAAAAATAAAATGGATACATCTAGTAAGGAAATAGAAATCTTTAGTATGACGCATGTAAAAGAGGAAGAAATGCAACATGATATATCAAAATTACGAGACCAAGTGCAACAAATTTCTCTCTCGCAAAGAGGAACAAAAAATTATTTGGAAGCTAAGATGGATGGTTTGAAGAATGGTTTAAAATGTGACATGGAAGAAATGATGAATGTCAAGATGGAAGGTTTGAAGGATGGTTTAAAAACAAAAATAAAAAGGGACCTGGAAGGTTTAACAAAGTTGCTACAAGAAATTCTTCCTAGTGGTGACAAGGTACTCCATGAAAATCATGACAAGGAAAAAAGGAATACAAATTATAATTTTAGAGACTCTAATAGTGTGTTTAAGATTAACTACATTCTAAATATCGATATGAGGAAGTTTGATGGCAGGGATATGGTAAAATGGATACTATAGATGGAGAAATTCTTTGATCTGCATGATGTGTCGCACACACAAAAAGTACACATTGCATCTTTATATTTAGAACAAAATCAGTTTTGTGATATCAAAGGCTTTTTTCTTGTAAATCAATTGTCACTTGGAAAATTTTTACAGAAGAATTTATAGCTCATTATGAGGACACAAAGAGCAATACCTTCTTTAGCCAATTGATAAATCTCGAACAAAAGGGTTCAATGGCGGAGAACATTGAGGACTTCTAAAGATTGAATATCAAGATAAATGATATTCTAGAGGAGCATAGGATTGATGTCTTCATAGGGAATTTAAAGGATAGAATCCAACATGAGGTTCACCTTTTGGAACCTAACTCATTGGAGAGAAGGCATTCAAGGTGGAAAGAAAAGTTGAAATCAAAATTATGGCAACAAGGAAGTCTACCACTCACAACTATAAAGACGGAAGTGTTATTTCTCTTATCATCCCACAGCCTAAAAGGTCAATGCCACAAAAACCAAAGGAAAAAAGAGAAAAAGGGATTTGCTACAGCTATGATAGAAAATACACTAGGGGTCATAAGTGTGTTGAGAAGAAATTATTTTACATAAATTGTGAAGAGGAGGAAGAAAATGAGAAAAAAAAAACATCAAAAGAAGAGGATATACACCAGGAACCAACCCCAAAGAAAGAAGAAATGAATATGACCATATCTTGTAATGCATTGGCAGGAATTACCACTCCTCAAACTCTCAAGATAGAAGGATATATTAAGATAAAAAGGTTAATAGTGTTGACTGATTTTGGTAGTATCCATAATTTTATTCATTGTAAGATAGCCAAGGAATTTAATTGCTTTCTATATCCAACACTAGAGTGTCAAGTGATGGTTGCAAATGGATGAACTATAAATTTCTCATGGAAGTGTCATAATATCAATCCAACCTTGGGGGAATATGTACTGAATATTCCAATGCTTTCCATTCCAATGGGTGGTGTTGATGTTTTATTAGGAGTCCAATGGTTACAATATTTGGGGATGATAGCTTTTAATTTTCAAGAACGTTTCTTGAAATTTTCCTCGAAAGGAAAGGAAATTGAATTAAGGGGCATCGCAGGGAAACCAGGGAAGATAATCATATCTAATGGAATAACAAATATTTTGAAAAAAGAACAACGTGGAATAAATGCACAATTATGCTTACTATATGTTCATTAGATGTTCAAACATCTTAATCATCTATTTCTCCAGATCTCCAAAGAATATCGAACAATAATTCCAAGGTATTTTGAGACTCTCAAAGGCCTCCCACCCATGTTTGATCATGATCATTCTATTCACTTGATTCTAGGAATTCTTTCTCCAAACATCAGACCTTATAAATATCCCTATGCCCAAAAAAGTGAAATTGAATGTATGGTTGCATAAAGTCTAGAGGCGGGTATAATTCAACCTAGATAAAGTTCTTTCTACACTCCAGTAGTATTGGTACACAAGAAGGATGGATCATGGCATATTTTTTTGGATTATAGGGAGCCCAACAAGCTCACTATTAAAGATAAGTTTCTCATTCTTTCCGTCGATGAATTTTCGGATGAATTACAAGGAGAAATTTTATTCACCAAGCTGGATCTTCGTTAAGGATATCATCAAATTAGAATGAAGACTGAAGACATTCTGAAAACCACATTCATAACTCATGAACGTCATTATGAATTTTTGGTCATGCCTTTTGGCCTCACTAATGCACTTTCCACATTTCAAGATTTTATGAATTCCAATTTCAAACCCTTAGAAAATTCGTGTTAGTATTTTTTGATGATATACTAATCTACAAGAAGTCTTGGAAGGATCATGTCCAACATGTTGACATGGTGCTCAAAATATTGTAGGAGAAACAATTGTATGCAAACAACTCCATATGTTTCTTTGGGGTACAGGTGGTGGAATATTTGGGTCATATTGTATCTCATGAGGGTGTTAAGGTAGATCCTAACAAAATTAAAGCCATCAAGGAATGGAAAATTCCCACAACCCTAAAGCATATTTGAGGATTTATCGCGTTGATAGGGTATTATCACAAGTTTGTTAAGAATTATGGAAAATTAGCAGCACCTCGAACAACATTACTGAAGAAATATGCATTTTTTTAGACTTAAGAAAAAACTAAGTCCTTTGAACATCTTAAAGAGGCAATGTTCAAAGCTCCTATTTTAGATACTCCAAACTTCACAAAAACCTTAATGCTGGAATGTGATGCCTCAAAAAATGGAATTGGTGTTATTTTAATGCAAGAAGGAAGAACCATTTCTTTTGAAAGTCGTCCAATCAAGGGAAAGTATTTACAGAAACCTATTTATGAGAAGGAAATGTTGGCAATACTACATGCCCTGAAGCAATGGAACCCTTACCTAATGGGAAGACACTTAAAGGGAAAAAGAAAAATAATGATAGTCTTAAATACTTTTTAGAACAAATATTATCTTCATAAGAGCAGCAAAAATGGATCACTAAGATGTTGAGTTATGACTTTGAAATCATCTACTAAAAATGGAAGCAAAATGTTGTTGCAAATGCACTCTCAAAAAGGGATGAGGATGTGGAAGCATAGCTTTATGTCATTTCTATTATCCAACTTGAATGTATAAATAAATCAAGGAAGGATTGGAAGAATAATGAAGAGGTGGGGGCACTCATTCAAAAGTTGCAACATAAGAAACATTACATAAGAAACATTTATATGGAAAAATGACTCATTATGGTACAAAGATCGTGTATATATTTGTAATAATTCCCAACTCAAACAAAATATTCTTTTGGAATTGCACACCTCTCCTTTAGGAGGGAACTCGAGATTTTTAAAATCTTACCACATGGTCAAGAAGGAATTTTTTTGGGATGGACTTAAATATAAAATATATAAGTTTATGGCAGAATTTTTGGTTTGCCAACCAAATAAGGTTGACACAATTAATACCTCGAGTCTATTGCAACCTTTATTTATTCCAAGTCATCATTGGGAGGAGGTCTTAATGGATTTTTTAACAGGCTTACCCAAGTCTAAAGGAAAGAGTATCATCATGATGGTAGTTGATATACTTACCAAGTATGCACACTTTTATGCATTATCTCATTCTTATAAAGCTAGTGCAATTGCTACTGCATTTATGGAAACAATTCAAAAGCTACATGAGAACCCAAATATTATTGTAAGTGACAGAGATCCCATTTTCACATGAAATTTTTGGATGGAAATATTTTATTATCTCGGTACTCAATTAGCTCATAGCTCATATTATGGAACTTTATGGATATTATCCACTCTCCATCACATCATTTTTAAGACAAAATTCTAAGGTTCAAGCATTTGAAGATCACATCGAGCATCAACAACAAGTTCACCAATTCTTAAAGGATAACCTCACTTTCATGCAAAATTTAATGAAACAATAGGAAAATTAACATCACAGTGAAAGAAGTTTTGATGTAAGCAACTGGGAATTTTTATGGCTACATCCATACAAACAAATTCCAGCTATAAACAAATGGCACAAAACTGACCAAACTAGGCCCTGGCCGCTACCTTACCTTGGCATGCCTGCAGATATAGGATTTTAGCCGCTACCTTGCCTTGGCATCCCCGCAAATATAGGATTTTAGCTGCTACCTTGCCTTGGCATGCCCGTGGTTAAGTATAAAATTGGTCAAAAAGTCAGTCTCCCTCAGGGTTCAAGGGCTTGGAAGGTTGGCCTACCTCCTGAGGATGTTTTTTATGTTGTGTAAGGTGTGTTTGTATTGTTTCCATCAGTTCCACTTCCTTAAGGTAATCTAGGAGGTTGAATATCATATTAGTAGCCTCTCGTCGCATGTTTACAATGGTCGGACAGTTACTTGGATAGATGTGGGAAGAGGGTGTTATAAAGTGGTATCAGAGCATGGTTCAACCCTCAGACTGGATGGGCAGTGTGTTGATCATGCATTTATGTTGATTGCATATGTGTTTAGTATGCTCTCAACCTATGTGTGTTTGTTGCATTTTCATTGTGTTGATCATGGTTGTAGTGATGTCGCCATGTGAAAGTTGATGGTGTTGTTTTCAACATGTTTCCATGATTGGTTATGTGTTGCTCATGCTTGTGTATTGTTTGTGCATGCTTGCTTACACATTGTTACATATTTTACATGCATTTCTTGCTTATGATAGGGTTACATATTGGTCTTGATTCAGTGTTATCTGTATATCTTTGATTGTGTGATGTCATATGTTGAACATGCATTGGCCGTTCATGGATTGGTTATACATTACAAGTGGGTGTATATGGTCAAGTTTGCATTGGTTTGATTAAGTTTGTTGTGCATAAGGTCATCGTATGCAACTAGGTCATAATGATGATATTGGTATGTTATGATGCTGATGTGTTTGCTGAGATAGAGTAGGAGATGAAAATAATTAAAGTGAAGTTGCAACAATGGGCTATGGGGTAAGAGCATATCATCATACAAGTTTTCATGCTTGGCGTGCAGGTATGTGATTCATGGTTGTTGTGGGCATTAGGGTTACTTATATGTTTGTCATTCAATTTTTATTATGGTTACATGTATTATAAATGTTGGTTGATCAGTGTATTCATATGCATTATGGTTATGTGTATGCCTCCCATTATATTGATGTTATGATAGATGTTAGTTGACTAGTGTGATCATACGCACATGCGTTGGTTAGTCAGGCATGGTATTAAGTGATCATTATGTTATATGTTGTTGATGAATATGTTATATGCTATCTTGTAGTTAGATCAATGATTATGCTATATGTTTTTTATGATTATATGATTAGATTTTTGTTGTTATATGTTAGTTAGTTGATGTTAGGGTTACTGCATTAAGATCTTGATGTTGTATGTAGCAT
This sequence comes from Pinus albicaulis, assembly GCA_034641835.2. Classification (NCBI taxonomy): domain Eukaryota; kingdom Viridiplantae; phylum Streptophyta; class Pinopsida; order Pinales; family Pinaceae; genus Pinus; species Pinus albicaulis. The sequence continues at coordinate 964,255,763 of CM076577.1, forward strand.
GCTAATTTGGCTTGGCCTATGCAGATGGTTAGGGTTATTACATTCAGGTATGAGATGATATAGTTGTGAATTTATATCATGTTAATTTAGATTGATTGTTCAGATAAGATATCCTCCCCTGAGAAACATTTGGGTATGATTTTTCTTATGTCATGTACTTGATGCTTAAATGTTTGATTATGTCATATATCCGGTGTTGGGTGTTTGGTGTCTTTTATGTCTTCTAGTTGATTTATATAACATGGTACATTTATAGTTTGTTTAAATGTTTGATTAATCACATGATATTATTATGTGATTGAAAGACTACATGAATGAATGGTCTTGTTTTAGGATGATTGTACTTGTGAATTATGGGCTGAGACAATTGATATGTACTTGAGTGTAACGATGTGCTAGTTGTAGTGTTATGATTTTGATTGTTGTTTGATTATGACATGGTTGTTAGTCTTGGAAAAGATTGATTTCAAATTGATAGATATGCTGTCTTGATATGTGGAACATGCGATTGACATGTGTGAACAGTTGCAGAGAAACATGCTTGGTATTAGCATGACAAGGTAATAGTTTATATGCTTATATTACTAACAGTTGGGTGATGTGACAGTACATAGTAAGACTCAATTGCAGCAAGGTAAATGGCAAGAGAAAGGAATTGGGTAAAAATTCCTTTGGATATGTTTGGAAACCCTAATTCCAAGCGAATGAGTGCTTTGAATATAGGAAGTCTTCTTAACCTTGATCTTGACTGGAATTATGTGGATATGTGCTACATTTACGAACATGTATTTAATAGGTATAACAATTGGTTTCTAGTTATGGTTGGATGTGACAATTGGAGCCCCTTGAGAGATGATATATGTGTGTGTCCAGATACAAGGTAGTGTGCATGGAATAACAAGGTAAGATATCAGGTATATTGGTATATTTATTTATGTGCTTACAATTATGTGGCTATGGAAGTATGATGCAAGGGATTTCATGGCAAGAGAATGCCATGAAATATTGAAGAAGGCTTGGGTTGAGCTTTCCTTCGGAATTGTTGGGAACCATGAGGATTGAGTCACAGTGTTTGTTGCTAGTCTTGTGCTTTCGTTATTTTTTATTTTTTTGCACTTAATTTGCAGTCTTGATTGCATCTAGTGCATGATCATGCCACTTTGTTCATGGGGTCGTATTTCTATTGGTTTTACATGGTTTTATTCTTGTTTGTTTCTTTTTCTTTCATTTTCTTTTAGAGTATTAGGAATTTGTTGGGATAGAGGAAAGTGAATGGAGCTCGGAGAGAGATTTGTGGTACCCAATAGGTAATGTAAGGCACAGATGAAGCTCGGTGCATGAGTAAGCACAACGGAAGGTAAGAATATGACAATCGATTGGACTGGTTGGGTCTATTGTGGTAAATGGATGGTGGCATAACATAGATGAGAGAAGCAATAGAAAAGGTAAAGTAAATGGATCTGAGGTGGCAGATGCCTTGTCTATGTTGGGAATTGTTGTTCTCAATGTTATGCATGTTGTGCATGAATAAATGATGTTCTCTTAACATACACCTTATGATATCTATCAATTGTGTTGTGACCATGATTATATCGATGTTTATATATCTATACATGTATGTATGTATGTATGGCATGACTGACAGGGTTGTCATGGATCATGGTTGGTTAATGCTAAATGTTTATATGTATATATGTGTGTATGTATGTCGTTGCCTGATAGAATGATGATTGTTTTATGCTATATATATATATGTGTGTGTGTGTGTGTCATTTTATGACAGGGTTTTCAAGGATAATTCTTGTGGAGGAATGATTTCTTATGCAGGTGAATGGCATGAAGATGTTCCTGGTCTTATGATGTATCAAATGGGAAGAGTAACTCTGACAGATATATGAGGTCAGTATCATGTGGACATAAATTGATATTATATGCTTGTACTATGCTTATTTTTATGTTATGGATAGGTAATGTTGAGCGGTACATCAGAGCAGTGAAAGAAGTGTGATTTGCGACATGTTAGGATAAGCATGGATAGTGGAAAGATACTAGAAGCAAAGTTGCTTGCAGGATCAATGTGTGTTATATGGATGTGCAGTACTACTGTTGTGTATATGTTGTGCATGTTGTATATTCAGTAATTGTACCTATGGTGATGTGTACATGTAACATATGTAGTATTGTGTATATATGATGTTGTATTTCTGTTGTATTTATGGTGTTGTGTGTATATTACATATGCAGTGCTAGGTATAGATGGTGTTATGTACATGTTGGATATGTGGTGTTTTGTACATATCATATTGAGCGCATGTTGGATATTCAGTGTTGTGTGCATATGGTCTTGTGCGCATGTTAGATATGTGGTGTTGTGTACGTATGGTGCTATGTACATATTGTATATGCAACACTATGTACATATGGTGTTGTGTGTGTGTTGTACATATGGTGATATGTACATTTGTATATGCAGTGCTATGTACATATGGTGTTGTGTGTGTGTTGTTAGTCGTCAGTAATTTTTGCTATCTTGAAGATGACTAAGTATTTGTTTTATATTTCTAAAAACAAGGTTTATGAATATTGTGATTTTTAGAAATCTCATTACCTTCATTATCCTAAATCAACCTATTTTACTATATATTTCATCTCTGCTCTCCTAGTCTACCTCGTTGCTCTTAAAAAGAAATCATCTCAGATTGTTATACCTCATTCTCACTCCCTTCCCTGACCACATTATCATTCATTCATTCCCCCTTTAAAAGCCCCTTTTTCCCCTTTTAAAAACCCTCATTAATACCCCCCATTTATCATTTTCCTAGACATATTAAAACAATGTAAAATATTATCTTTTACATTGTTTTAAGTCGAGAATTAAGCCTATCGGGTCAATTTGTTTTATAAATAAAACCTTGTTTTATTTTATAAACCCTACCTTATATTATAAAAGGCTCGAGCCCTTTTCTCCTAGCCCCCTCGCGCCATATAACCCTCACCCCGCACCTCATATAAGCCCTTGATATAAATTTTTGACCCTCAGCCTTTGTTATAAAATTCCCCTAAAAAACCTTATAAAAGGCCTCATTCACCTTTTTTTATTTTTTAACCCTGGGCCCCGCTCTCCATTATACCTCGCGCCCAGTAAAACCCCGCCATGTTGCCTATCCTCGGAGCCCATCGCTCCACCTCCAAACCTTCCCTTCTCTCCTTGTTGTACGATCAGCGTCAATCTCTCCCCGTCGAGATCCGAAGATCCAAATTGCATATCGCAAATAAAGCGGTGTTGGGGTTAACATCTTGTGACCCATCCGAAATGGGCGGTTTCGCCTTGCCATGCGGCAATCACCTAATGGTATTGAATCGCCCCCCCTGAAAATCGTTTACCACCCCTCTATCGCGCAATAAACCACTTCCGGTTTTCCAAAACCACTCATCCCTTTGCGCCAAATTTCAAATCCTCCCGCCTTCATTTGAATTTTTGTTGGTTCCGCCTTCGAAACCCTGCATCCCATGCCCTTTCCTCCTCTACAAACGACCTCTAACAGCCCAAAACCTCATAAAATGCAGTAAAATCCTCTCCTGCATGGTTTTAAGGTTAATTGTTTGTGTTTTGTGTAGGTTTAATGGCGGAGAGGCTCACCAAGCATTCCCATGGTCTAGAAAATGGTTAAGTAAAGGTTTGGGTGACGATCCAGAGCTTCATTTCATTCATAAAGGGAACTAAAGGTGAGGAATGAAAGATTAAACCCCTTGAAATCATGATCAGGGGCATGATCTAAAAACCTCCAGCACGGAAAAGCACCTCCCTGCATCCAAAACACACACAGACAGTGAGCACAAAAAGCGGAAATATAGTCAGAAGACTACAATGTAGCAAAAACAAGATTATGAAGGCTAATCACATATTAATGACAGGTCAGAAAGGTTAGCCAACGAAGCAGAGTTTAAAGAAAATCAAGGTAGACAGTTAAAATATTAAGGGATGAAAACATAAGTTCAAAAAGGTTAATCAAAAAATTTATAGACAAAAAGAGATAAAGAAAAATAAAGATAAAAAACAACAGAAACAGACAGTGGAAGGTTAAACAAAGTTTAAAGGCCTAAATACAGAGTTTAAAGACAAAGCAAGAGGCAGATTAGCCCAAAAGCGCATTCGAATTAAGTACACCTACAGGCAGTTACTCTTTCAAAAGATATTTTGCCACCTACAACATTGTTTCCTTCAATAAAGCATAGAACAGTTATTATACTTAGTTAGAGATATTTTCCATCTACCAGCAGTTATTGTAAAGTTATTACTAAGCCCCAAAGTCAAATATTTCACATGTATTAAATCAGAAGTTAAGTTAGGAGTTATTGTTCCAAAGAAACACAGTCCGGTACTTCTGCCTTGGGCCTTGCATGGTCTCAAAGGTCAGAAACATATTAAACTCTATAATAAATTACATCTAAACCATAGTTTAGCAGCACCTCCTCATTTTGTATATAAATACTGCATTTGAGCTCATTATTTGGATTGGCATTTGATGACACTTTGGATCAATACATAGTATTTTGGAGATTGAAGAGAAATTGGTGTTGTGGAGCTTGTGAATGGCTTGTTTTTCTTGTTGATGGAGGAGACTTGCTTTGCAGGATCCCTGATCTTGGTTGATGATGAAGTGCTTTTATTTAGTTATTGTTTTTCTCATGTATCATTGTGTTTCCATATTTCTATGTTGCAATAGAACAAAGGATTAGACTAAGAAATGTTCTTCAAAGGCACCTTAGCTCTGTTTGTTCTTCATTGCCTCTATGTTTTCCTCTGCTAGGTCAATTTAGAGAACCCTTAATTGCTCTCTAGACCCACCCAAGATTTTTTATCTCATGAATGGTTTAATACAGTAGCTATCTTAGATGTTTTATGGTAAGCCCTGCTTGTTTGATATCACTAAAACAATGTTTTGAGGTCTCTCTCCAAAGTACCACTAATTAGGTTTGCCAAAGAGGCTATGTTTCGATCATACCCTTTGTCCATGCTTGAATAATTTTTTTGGAGATCTTCATAGGTATGATCAATGATGTTTAGGTGTTCCCTCTTCTTTCATTAAAGTTATATGTGTATCCTGAATGTTTTCTAACCTTGAAGTTGAAATCAGTAGAAGTTAAATGAGTTTCTCACCTTCTATATGTCATTGGAATGTTTGTCTGAAATGCTTATTTTCTTAAGTGTAATCAAAGAGTTATTAGTGTGCCTTGTCTATTGATTACTTCTTTATGCTAAATAGTGTTGAATTCCCTTCTTGTTTTAAAGTATTTGAAAAAGGATTCTGGATTGCCCTTTGCCCTAATTTAGTTCACAAACTTGATATCCATCTCATTTCCCATAAACCTTGAAAATCCATTGACTAATGCTATATTTTCCCTGTGATGCTCCCCAATCCATTATTGAACTTTCCATGACTTTTATAGACTCCATAGCCCAATGACTTGAAAATTTCCTCATTCCATCTATTCTAATTGATCATCTTACCCAACCACAACCAAAAAACAAACCCTACAGTTAACAAATAGCCTAAAAACAAAAACCCTAGAAGCAAACAAGTTCACATCCTTTGCACAAATAGAGAGAGCCCTCTCTGAGTCCAAGAAGGCTAGGTCCTAGGACTCCAAAGACTGGTCTGATGTTACCCTATGCATTTGATCTTACCAATCTAACAGATCACGGGACCCTAACATGTGTTTTACATATGGTGCTATGTACATGTGGTGTCATGTACATGTCGTGCATGTGGTGATGTGTACATGTGGTGTTGTGTGCACGTTGTGCATATGGTGTTGTGTACATATGGTATTGTGTACACATTGTGAAGGTGGTGCAGTGTACATTTGGAGTTGTGTACATGTTGTGCAGGTGGTGTTGTATACATGTGATGTTCTGTAGGTAGTGTTGTGTACATGTGGTATTTGTGTATGCATTGTGCATATGGTACTGGTATACATGTGGTATTGTGTACATGTCGTACATGTTGTGATGCAGACATGTGGTACTATGTATGTGCATGGTGTAGTTGTGGTATTGTGACATATGTATTAGTTTTGTTGTACTATGTATATGTATATGTATTGTGTTTTGTTGTACACCAAATGTAGGTGTATGCGTTGTATGCTTGTGTAGGCATATGTATTGTGTTGAATTATACACCAAGTGTAGTTTTATGTGTTGTATGTCAGGTGCAAGTGTGTGTATTGTATGGTGTTGTATGTTGTATGTGGGTGTGTATGTTGTGATGTACACTGTGAGTATGTGTATGTGATTGAAGAGAAGCAAAGGCATTGGGTGCTTGCCGGGTGTGGAAACCGATCCGATGTGTGTACAGAAAGAACAAAGGTAGAAGTAAGGATAGATGAAGGATAAGTATTGATATTTTATTTTAGTTCTATTATGCATGTGATCTACGATTATGACTTATGATGGTTACATGTGATTTATGATTATGGTTTATGTTGATTGCATGTGACTCATGATTTTGACCTATGATGGTTGTCTTTTGACTTAACCAGATGTGATGTGTTTATACATGATGATTTAACCAAACACCTAGTTTGACTTGTTGTGACAAGAAGTGAACATGATTGCAAGTGTACCTTATTGATGAGCTACCAATGCGTATGATTTGAATTTATTTTTAATATAATGGAAATTATGTGCTTGGTGCAGGAAAGCGTGGAAATTCCCTATTTAGGATGGTTGAAATTGACTAGCAATGTCAGTAAAATGAATTGGAGCATGAAACAGTACATTGGTAAATCACTTAAGGAGAAGGGCCATTGTGGGACACTGGTACCCAATAATGTCCATTTATTTCCATGAGCATGTTATTACCAGTATGGTGGTCTCGAGGTGGGGATATGCCCTGGTTTTTGTATCTTCTGATGCGAGGAAACCTTGCCAAGGAATGGACTTCTCAGGATGGGGTTACCAGCGGAACTTGAAAGGTGTGTGATTGCATGGAAAGGGGTGACCATATTTCCCAAGGAACTATGTAGCAGAGGATGTTGAAGATTGCAACAAGAAACAGTGAAGGAGGCATCCTAAACATCATCCTTGATCCTAGTTGGAAAATAATCACCTAAACTAGGTGGGGCCCACACAGGTGATTTTTGGCGCAAAGTCTATTTTTAGACTATGTCTATTTTTAGACATGTAGATCATATTCTATAGTCTGAATATTATTTTTGAATGAACAACTAATTGGACACCTGGTAAAACTTAACAAACAGTGGTGGGTCTTGTCTTTGAATAAAAATAGATGTAACAGAATATTAATAACAATATGTGGACTCTAAACATTATCTTATTCTCTTGGAGCACTTGATTAAGTGCATAGATGTATGCAATAGCGAAAAAATAGATTACGCTATTCACGAGGGTTTCTTTGAGCTATTGCCAGAGGACTTGATTAGAACTCTGTATCCAGCGCCGGGGATTTGGTGGAGTTGAAGAAGTAGTTGGTGGAGTTGTATTTAGTTTAACTCGGTCGACCTTCCGATTTAAAGCTGGAATTCGTATCCCTCGTCACAGCGAGGATTCCAATGCACACAGTGAAAGTAAATTTGTACAGATTAATTACTTAATTAATTCACAAATAATAACTCATTAATCAACTGAAGAATACATCAGTTAACTACAGTGCATAGCAATTTCAGTGGAGACCAGTGGAGAGATAGGTGAAAGAGCAAGTGTGACTATCAGTTGTGACTATAGTGTTGCATTGTTTGCACCACACATTCATTGGAGATGCCAATGAGGATTGTGTGAACAAGGCTGGAGAAATTTGAGTTAATTAATAGCCATTCTTCAACAGGGATTGTGCAGTAGAGGCAAGCTAGCAGGTGGCAAAGGTTGGTGCATGGATTTGCAAGGTCGAGCCTGATTAGTGTGTAGCAATTGTATTGTACTGAGAGTTTGATATGATCAGCTTTGTATGAGGATTGTTACATGATCTCCATGACATATATTATATACAGATAGTTGGGGTTTTCAGCTTCAGGCTTTCCCGTTAAACAACTGTGTTAATGTGTGTGAATTTTTATTGTTTCATGTGTGCATTGCAATCTTGATTTAATTTCCGCAAATGATCAATGGTGGAATAGATTTTGTATTTTGCATGAAGTTAAAATAGTGTGAGATCAGGAGAATCTTGGACATATAACACATAATTTATATAATTTCTACATGGTATTGGAGCAATTGATCATTGGAGTAGCTTGCAATTATTGAAGCAGTTGAGTTTTGTGCTGGTAGAATTCGAAATTGCTGCAATGTTTTCTTGGTGTCGAAGTTGAGCATTCATTGAAATGTCTTTCAACGGATTGCGATTAGAGTATGCCCTTGATGGGAACTCGAATTATATTGCATGGAAGGATAGGATGGAGGCGGTGCTGGAGGATAATGGGTTGAAGGAGTTCATAGATAGCGATGTTCCTACGCCAGGTTCTAGCGATGCAGCCGCACTTGACACATGGAAAAAGAAGCTAGCAAAGTGTCGAAGGATTCTGTTGGAAGGTGTGAAGGACCACATTGTGTCCATCCTTCACGGTAAAGCCACTCCATTCTTAATGTGGAATGCTTTGACAGACTTGTTCCAAAGCAGAAGTGACCAGAGGAAGTTGGCGCTTAAAGAAAAGCTCAGAAAAATAAAAATGGAGAAGAATGACACTATTTTGGTATACTTGACAAATTTTTTCCACTGCAGGGACGAGCTTGGGAGTGTAGGAGTTAGTGTGGATGAAGAAGACTTGGTGAGCTTGGCTCTCCTTGGGCTTCCGAAGAGTTGGCATAGCTACGAAGACTCTGTCAATGGACGGGAGAAACTACCAGGATGGGAGCGACTTTGGTTGGATCTTGTGCAGGAGGAGATAAGGCAAAGTACCAAGGATGGCTCTTCATCAAAGAATGATGATGAAGAGGATTGCGCTTTGGCTGCCAAAGCAAAGAAAGGAAAGGGGAAGAAAAATCCTTCTCAATCCGGTGCGGATGGAAAAGAGTGTGACATGTCCAAAGTGAAGTGTTTTCATTGTCACGAACATGGGCATTTCACCACAAATTGTCCACGGAAGAAGAAGAACAAGCAAGTTGTTGGAGCTGCAGATGGTGAGGCTCTTGCCTCGCAATTTGAGCTTGACTTCTCATTGATCGCATGCATGGTGTCTAGTGCATTGGGATCAGGGTGGTACTTTGATAGTGGTGCTTCCTTTCACATGATGGGAGATGTGAACCTTTTCAGTGACTTGGTGGAGAAAGATCTCCAGTTGCATGTTGAGTTAGGCGACAATGGACGATACAATGCGACTGGCATTGGTACCATTACCTTTCAGAGGGAGTCAGGTAAATTCATTCTTTTACAAGATGTAGTACATGTTCCAGTTTTAAAGAAGAATTTAATCTCATTCGCAATGTTAGAGGATAAAGGGTATGATGTTGTCTTTAGTGAAGGAAAATTTTTCCTTCGGTAAAAAGCAACAGGACAAGTCAAGAAGGTTGGGATTCGAGTGAAGAATCTCTACAGACTTGAAGTAGATGGGATTTCTACAGAGCTTCCTACTGTTGGGAAGTGCAAGAAAGACATGCAATTAAAGCTTGAGAGGGAGCTGAATTTTCATGCAGGTAAGAGTGAACCTTGGGATGTGGAGCATCAACAAGATGAGGATCATGGAATGGGAGCAACCACTCATGCAGAGAAATTTCGTTCCAGATGGGCAGAGGGAGTGCATGCAGCTATACCACCAGGTGAGAGGTGGGGTGACATGCATGAGTAATCCCAAGAGGAGATTTTTGGGCGGGATTCATTGAGATGGTGTGGATCTCATGAATTGAACCTAGCTACGAGGAGCCCATAGAATAGAAGTAGCATGATCAGTTGGATTGATGCAGGCAGATCAAAATGACAGTGTTGGATACTAGAGCGCGGTTCAAAGTTGACAGCAAGTGCAGAGTGCATGGGTGCAGAGTTCAACAACGCAGTGGTTCCTGAAGACATGTGCAGTTGGTACCAGCAGAAGTAGAAGAATTTGATGATAGATGCATTAATATTGATTGAGTTGTTTGGAGCCTATTCAATTTCGGAAGAGTTGCAGAGTAGATGCATGGAGTTGCAGGGCACTTGCAAAGGTTGCAGGGCGAATGCATGGAGTTGCATGTCGCATGAAAAGACAATCCTTTCTTGTTGAGAGGAAGTGTTGAAGATTGCAACAAGAAACAGTGAAGGAGGCATCCTGAAACATCATCCTTGATCCTTGTTGGAAAATAATCACCTAAACTAGGTGGGCCCACACAGGTGATTTTTGGCGCAAAGTCTATTTTTAGACTATGTCTATTTTTAGACATGTCGATCATATTCTATGAGTTGCAGGATGCTATTTGTGGATGGTTGTTCAAGTTGGAAAAATAGATGAACTTCTATTTTTATACATATTGGGCGGAGTCTATTTTTAGACTGCCAGTCTAAAAATAGATATGTCGAATATTATTAGCTCTTAATAATATTTGGACTCTAAACATTATCTTATTCTCTTGGAGCACTTCAGTTAAGTGCACGGATGTGGCACGGAGCTGGCAAGAGGAATTACGCTATTCTTCGAGGGTTTCTTTTTGGAGCTATGCATGAGTAATTCGGTTATAACTCATGTGACGAAGTTTGGTGGAGTTGGAGAAGTAGTTGGTGGAGTTGTATTTAGTTTAACTCAGTTAGACTCAGTTGAGCTAGCTGTATCTAGTCTAACTGATTGATACACTAGTGAGAGTGGTGTGAATTAATTAGTTAATTAACTCACAAATAATAACTCATTAATCAACTGAAGAATACATCAGTTAACTACAGTGCATGGCAATTTCAGTGGATACCAGTGGAGAGATAAGTGAAAGAGCAAGTGTGACTATTAGTTGTGACTATAGTGTTGCATTTTTTGCACCACACATTCATTGGAGATGCCAATGAGGATTGCGTGAGCAAGGCTGGAGCAATTCGAGTTCATTAAGAGCCATTCTTCAGCAAGGATTACGCAGTAGAGGCAGGCTAGCAGGTGGCAAAGATTGGTGCATGGATTTGCAAGATCGAGCCTGATTAGTGTGTAGTGATTGTATTGTACTGAGAGCTTGATATGATCAGCTTTGTATGAGGATTGTTACATGATCTCCATGACCTATATTATATACAGATAGTTGGGGTTTTTAGCTTCAGGCTTTCCTGTTAAACAACTATGTTAATGTGTGTGAATTTTTATTATTTCATGTGTGCATTGCAATCTTGATTTAATTTCCGCGAATCATCAATGGTGGAATAGATTATGTATTTTGCATGAAGTTAAAATAGTGTGAGATCAGGAGAATCTTGGACATATAACACATAATTTATATAATTTCTACAGAGAAGGGAAGGTCGAGGATGGATTTATTTTGGTCATTAGCATTTCCAGATGGAATCATATACACATTTGGTGTGTGCCCTAGAACAATGAGCTAGTAATTGTTCATTGAGGGTACAATAGTGCATGATTGTAGCGTTTGATATTAGATGTAGACTTTGACTTTGGTAGTGGATTATGGACTTCCTACGAAGGAGGTGAATCCTGGTATTACTTTGAAGGTGGAGGTGTGAGCCTCTGAATTCTTTTGTTGCTGATACAAGCATCGTATCCTTTTATTTGTTGGTTGAGAGAATGTGTATATGTTTATATGTGTATATTATTGTAAATATTGTATCGAGATTGTTTATAAAGCTCCACAAACAATATGGTTATTTGATGGTTGATGCAAATGTGATTAAGTATATGTGGTTGTTATTTTAAATATCATAATGAGTTGTGTTATAAAGTTCTAGTAAAGTATGACTGTCATGCTTTAGCAGATGTTCATTGTAAATATTGCAACAAGCTAAGTTATAAAGCTCCATGGGTAGTATGTTTGCTTTTCAGCAGTTTTGTTGAGGTACATGTGTGGTTGAACACCGAGGATGGTGTCCCCAAAGGGGGGGCGGGGGGGGGGGGTTCTGTAACATCCCTGGTAAAAATTCATGTAAAAATAATAATAATAATAATAACCACGGTCGATGGGACATATATTCCAAGTTGAATGTTGGGAAAAAAATCCTAGTGGGTGTTCATTTCTATTTATTATGGCTAAGGAAATTGGAAAAGGCAGCGGCAAAGGCATTTGAAAGACATGAGGCATTAATTGGAATTTTATTTATGAAAATAATGGAAATTAAGAGAAAAGGGAGATGAAAGGTCATAGGTTTCATGTGAGGAGGAAAATGAAGGAAAATAATGGGAAATGAAGAAAATAGAGGCCTCATTAATAAAAAGGCTTATGAGGATCAATGGGTAAGATTTTGTCAGTTCAGTTTTGGATCTCTTTCGTTATTCTCTCTCTCTCTCTTTCTCTAGGACACTTAGATTTTTCTTGGAGAAATTCGGCATTGGAGCAAGAAAGGAAAAGAAATCAAGCAAGAGGAGGATCAACAAGTACATCGAGATTCTTTGGAGGTATCGATTTTCATATGTGATTTCCTTGCTAGATCTAGAATGCATGGTATTTCATGTGGTTTCTTGCTGTCTTGGCATGGGTTTTTCCAGGTGTGACAGTGTTTTCACCCTAGCCTTTCCATTTCCGTATAGCTTTGATGAGATGGGTTTCTCATACTTCAGTTGAGCTGGATTATCGGATGGATTCAAAGCTGAGTGGTGTGGATCTCCAAAATGAGAATCACATGGCCTAGTGGTCCTTGAACTGGACTATGGATCACGGTAAAGCCACTAGCCTAGTAACCCTTGAGCCAGAATGTGGGTTGCGGTAAAGCCAGATTGTGTGCCTTGGTGGGCCTAGCAATCCTTGTCAGTGAATGGCAGGATATACGGCAAAGCTAAGAAGTAGATTTCTCTTTGTTGGGCCTAGTAGTCCCTGGATGGAATTTACGCTAAATCCTGGAGAGATGGTCTCAGTGTAGGGCCTAGTGACCCCTATATCATACTATGGGTTATGGTAAATCCTGAGAGACTAGGAAGCACTCAAATTCCTCACAGTGTAGTCGAAGAACTCCGATAGCATTTATGCTTGTAAGGTTCCTTTTCGGTTGTTTTTGAGTCCCACATTCATGCATGGAATATGGCACGGGGGCGATTGGTTGAAGAGAGATTTGGCTCAGCCAATCTATGGTCGGGTGGAACATGGTAGTCCCATCCCCGGTTGGTTCTTACATTCATTAATGAGAAATTCATTCCTTTGTTAATTGATGTATAATTGTACTGATTATTATGTGGATTCTATTGTTGTTGTATCTATTGTATTTTTTTTGTCATTATGTTGGTTATAAGCATGTAATTATCAATGACGATGTATGGCGCTCCCCATGCTTTTACCTATAAATGAATACACCATGGATCTTTGGTCAAATAGATTGTATTGCAACTTATGATGTAAGGGAGCAATGCTTCTTAGTGATTCTTAGATAAGTATGAGACCCCTATGTTTAAATCTGTTGTTTATACCTATAGATGCAATTTTTGTGACATGTTTGGTGAAATCCATGCCATGGATAGGAGGGGTCCGGATGATTATATGATTATGTGATTGCTTTTGTACCTTTTTTTTAATGTTATTTATCATCTCCTACAATTTCATGAAATTTTGGGCAGTGACCTAAGCTCTGGGGCTAAAACGGTGGCACAAATCCCAGAGTTGCAGTAACAAATCTGACCAAATCGGGCTATGGCCGCTACCTTGCCTTGGCATGCCTACAACTATAGGCTTTTAGCTGCTACCTTGCCTTGGCATGCCCGTGACTAAGGCTCAAATCTGTCTCCCTGAGGGTGTAGGGGATTGGAAGGTTGGGTTATCTCCCGAGGATGTTTTTGATGATGTGTAAGATGTGTTTGTCTTGTTTCCATTTGTTCCACTTCCTTAAGGTCGTCTATGAGGTTGAATCTCATATTAGTATCCTCTCATTACATGTTTACCCTGGTTGGTTGGTTACTTGGGTAGATGTGGGAAGAGGGTGCTACAATATTGTGAACCCTTAGACTCCTATATATACCAAGGAGGTCTTGTCATTTGTATCATCCAAGCATTGTTAATTTATGTGATGTGAATGAGGTTTCACCCTCGCAGAGGCTAATTTTCAAGTCGTTGATCTATATTTTCTTCTTTTTTGTGATATGGTTTCATAACAGTGAGTTGGTTGATAGCGAGCCTTCCAACTATCAGGAGGATGCACATGAGGAGGTGTGGTAGGATGTGATGGTTGAGGAGTACTACTCAATCATGCGGAATGATGTGTGAGAGGTTGTACCAAGACTAATATATAGGGAAGTGGTTGGATCACGTTGGATCTATAAGATCAAGCACAGTGCAAATGGAAGCATCGAGCAATACAAACCTAGGATCATGGCTAAGGGGTTCTCTTATAAGGAGGGAATATATCATGAGGAGACCTTTGTTCATGTGGCCAGGTACACATCTATGTGATTCATGATCTCATTAGTAGTACAAATGGGATGGAAGATCAATCAAATGGATGTCAAGATGACATTCCTGAATTGTACACCAAGTAATAAGTGTACATTGAACAACCAGAGCACTTTCTAGCACACAGTAGAGAGACTCACATGTGCAGGTTGAACAGAGCTTTGTATAGGCTTAAGTTGGCTCCCACGGCATGGTATGAGTGCATTGACAGATACTTGCAGGGCCGCATGGAATTTATGAAGAGTGAGAATATGAAAACCTCTACTACTTTGTGGTTGGGGGTGATGTACTCATTCTTTTCCTACATGTGGACAACTTGTTATTGGCAGGTTAGATAGGGCTCATCAAGGAGTGTAAGAGGGATCTTGTAGTTGATTTCGATATGAAGGACTTGGGGCTCATGTACTATTTTATAGCCATGGAGGCACGTTATAAATATGGCGAGATTTTCCTTGGTCAAGGGAAATACTACATCGAGACCCCAAGGATATTTGGGCTGGAGGATTGCAGAGCCAAGTCTAGTCCCACGATCATGAATTAGAGAAAGATAGATGCATCCAGGGAGAAGGAGGTAGACCCCACCTTGTATAGGTATTTTATAGGCTCTCTCATGTATCTGGTCAACACCAGGCAAAACATGTCCTATGCAGTAAACTCTCTCAGTTAATTCATGATGGAGTTGAAGAGAGAGTATTGGATGACAACAAAACATGTGATGAGGTATTTGTGTGGCACAATTGAGTATGGGATCAAATATGCATAAGGTGATGGTGTCAGATTGGTCAGTTATACTAATGCATACTAGGCATGTAACATAGTGGATCGTAAAATCACTTAAGGGTGTTGCTTCAACATGGGATTGTGAGTTGTTTCTTGGTACAACATGAAGCAAAAGTCTGTGGCACTAAGTTATGTAGAGGCAGAGTAAATACCAGTGAGTATGGCTATGTGCGAGGGTATATGAATTTGGAAGATACTAGTAGCCCTGTTTGGTCAGAATATAAAGACAACAATGATACACTATGACAATCAAAGTTGCATTAGGTTGTCATAGAATTTAGTGATTCACAACATATCCATGCATATAGATATTAGATACAACTTCATTAGGGATTGTGTGTAGTGCAATATTTTCCATCTACAACATATACCTATAGATGATCAAGTAGAAAATATACTGAAGAAGGCTTTGGGGAAGGCAAGGTTCATCTTCTTAAGAGTCAAGTTGGTTGTTTTGCAGAACACCTTCCTTACTAAAATGGAGTGTTAGTTTGTCTAGCTTAGACATGTGTTCTATTCTCATTTTATGTATATGAGGCTAAGGAACACATTTTCTCCATTACCCATAAAAATTTTCACAGTAAAACACATTGATTAGACTTAACTAAGTAGTTAATTAAATTTCCTAAGTCTAACTTAGGGAGATAAGCTTAATTAATAAATATTAATTGGGGTAAATCAATTTTCCTCTAGTGACTTCCAGAAGAGTCATGATAAGAGGTCAAGATGATCTTATCCATCGATTGTGATTAGATCATGGTCGTTGATTCATCAATGAGACATTATAAGAGGAAATCGAAGGGAATTTGGAGAATGCATCAAGACATAGAGTTGTAGTGATAGTAAGGGCGTAAAGGCAATGCAGGGGAATCAACAACATGAGTTTCAATAAAGATTGCCAAAGAGATTATTCACATGGATTTCCAGGGAGAATTGGAGATCAATATTTCTACAGAGAGAGGCCAATTTTATAGTAGTGTGAATTTCTCTAGGAAGGGGTGTGAATTACCCTAACAGGTAGTGTGAATTTCTTAGAGAGGGAGAAATTCCGAAGCAAGGAGAATTTGTAGGGTAGACTAATTTTCCCAAGAGGACTGGTTTTCTGGAAGAATTGAAGATTTTCAAGTGGAGCTTGATTTTATTTTCCCAGCCAGAGTGAGTTTCCAGGAGAGGCAAGTTTATTTTGGAGGCTACACATGTGAGCTAGATCGAGCTTCAGAGGGAGCCAAAACTCATTCTGGTGGAACGAATTGCTTCTAGGAGGTCAGGGAGACTTGCAGAAGTGATCATAATAATTTTTTTGATGTTTTCCATTATAGGGAAACCAAGTGTAATATTTTTCTAAATAATTTAATAATTAAAACCCTCATCTACAGAACTGGTTTTCCCTTTGGGATTTTTCCAGGGCATTTTTCCAAAATTACGGTGTCCATTATTTTGTATGTGGTTGCATAATTTTTTGAGTGCCTATGGTTTATTATTTTTCTGTGAAGTTGTAGTTGTGTTTTATTCAATATTTGTCGTGATTTAATTGTGGAATACAAACAATCTAAATAAATAAGAGAATAATAACCAATAACTGCAACGATGTTTAAAATGTCACAATCAATCTAGTAAAGAAGACAAGGATTTGCATTGCAATATAGTGGGATATAAAGTTATCTCTTGGGTCACTACTACAAGCTTGCTCAATCATAATGACCCTCCTCGACACTTAGGAGCCCTCACTAACAATCACATATAGTCACCCCATGTAACAAGAGCTAAGATTGGAAAATGGGCTTATATGTTTACCAAAGAAAAGGTTATGACACTTTGTCTGTATGGTCTAAAAGGTTGTTGGGCATTTCTTCATGGACTCTTTTAATTGTCTTATTGGATTTCCTAAAAACAAAATTTATAAATGGATTAGCCGAAAGACCATTTCTCTACTTTGTGTAGGTGAAGATTGGCTTGCAGAGGGTCTAATTTCAAGATTGTCATAAAATTTGATTGAGTCGGACGAAAGTGAGAAATTGTGCGCTTGAGGTGATTTTTGATCATTTGAAGGAGAGAAGTCACAAATTATCATCGGTATTCTAGAAGAATGCATTTAATAATGTGGTTCCCCATATTTGATCAAGTGAAACCTATAGGAAGTTATGTCAATCTTCCTATTTCTGGGCAGTTTTGATCAGGAACAGTTCATGATCAGATGCTTAGTATTTTAGCTCAAAATTAAAGTGCTCATAATTGAATAAAACTAGAATGACAACGACTGACCTGTCGCATGGAACCAATGCAACTAATTTCATTGAAAACTGAGTTCAGATGAGGAAGTTATGCTCTATTGATCGTCGTTCAAAACAAGGAAATTTTTATTACAAATTTGCAGAACATGTACAGACTGATGATATGGCAGCCTAGACAATATTCATGAATCTTCTTTAGTTTTAGTCCAATGAGACTGTGACAAGTGTCACTTGGAGATTCGCCAATTTGATTTGTGAAGAAAAAAAATTGCCCAATAACCTTCTCAAGTTGAATTTGGATTATAAATTTTATGTGCTGGAAGTTATTTTTTCAATATTTAAAATTAAATTAATGAATATATATATTATATTTTATATGGTTTATTTTAAATCATATATATATAATATTCATTTATTTTTCAAACCTTAAATATTATGTATAATTCCACATATTATATAATCCAAACACAAACTTCAAATCAACGTTTATATTTTTTTTTATATTCACATTAAACATAATTATTAAATGGTGGCATATCATTTAAATATGTTGGTTATTGTAATATTGGCATGGCACATTATTATAAGGTTTTAATTAACCTTAAGGTATGGAAACCTTAATACATTCACAACATATATCACGGTGGGTCTGAATCTTAAACGGTGAACAGCGCAATAGTCAAAAGCCCTAAGGTTGAATTTGAGTTATGAATTTTATGTGCTGGAAGGTTTATATATATATAATATTTTATATGGTTTATTTTAAATCATATATATATATATTCATTTATTTTTCAAATATTAAATATTATTTATAATTCCACATATTATATAATTCAAAAACAAACTCCTAATCAACGTTTATATATTTTTTATATTCACATTAAACATAATTATTAAATGGTGGCATATCATTTAAATATGTTGGTTATTGTAATATTGGCATGGCACATTATTATAAGGTTCGGAATAACTTTAAGGTATGACAACTTTAATACGTTCACAACATATATCACGATGGGTCTGAGTCTTAAACGGTGGACAAGGGTTATGAATTTTATGTGCTGGAAGTCATTTTTTTTAATATTTAAGGTTATATATATTTTCAAACCTTAAATATTATCTATAATTCAAACACATTTTTAATATTGAAGGTTAGATTAATGAGTAAGTATATATATATTTCCAAACCTTAAATATTATCTATAATTCAAACACAAACTCCATATCAATATCATTGGTTATTGTAATATTTGCATGCACATTATTATAAGGTTCGCAATAACCTTAAGATAAGGCAACCTTAACACGTTCACAACATATATCACGGTGGGTCTGAGTTTTAAACGGTGGACAACGCAATAGTCAAAGGTCGAAGGTATGACATTTATACATGGTGCAAGATACATATAAAGGGGTCAGGGTCCAAGTTTGAACCCGTGACCTCCCCTCCAAGAACTCTGCAACTTAATCGTTGGGCCAAGGCCCACTCCTAGGAAAGACAATGATCCAAAAATATATTTGAAGTTACATCGCGCAGTGTATGGGGGTTCGGAGGGGGCCATCCCCGCGGGCCAACCCCCTCCCAGATATGACCAAGGCACCCGAGACCTAGAGCTAAAATTGTTCCGTGAGAAATTTAAGCAAAGTATTTAAGTTGAGTTTAATTACAGTAATCCTGGTTATGTAATGTTAATCTGTCATGTGCGGATAAGTGCGGGTTAGCACTAAACACGTTTAACCCCATTTAAAATCATACTTATTTTAACATTAATCGGGTTTTTAACTTAGCGGCACCTTTGGCGAACCCCCCAAATTCAGAGACAGCTCCACTTTTAGTGGAGTTAACTAGCAGAATTCCAGAATTATTGGAGAAAAATAAGGGAAAATTGGTTTTTCCATAATTGAGGAAATTTTGGACCAAATTGGGTCCAGAAAGAGTCATTCTTAATAGATTTTGATGTTATGGAGCCATTGGAATAGGTTGCAGAGCCAGAAGAGGTCATCTACATAGGTTTTTGTTGACTTGAATATTTTTGAAGCCTAGGGCCACCAGGAGCAAAGGCCATGCCCAAAGCATCTGGTAACCAAATTGAGTAAAAAAATAGTCGTTTATGATAGATTTTGATATTTTAAACTCATTGGAATAGGTTCTAAAAGCATTTGATACATGTAAACAACATTTTGAGTAAATTTGAGCTAATACAGAGGCCCAAGCTATGGAGCTAGACCAAGGAGATGTAGCCCAGGAGGGGTGAACTCCTTCATCAAAAAACTATTTTATTGTATCAATTTGTGTGGTTTGCTATCTTTTATGTTGATGTTCTTTAGCACTTTAAATTCATGCTTTATGCTTTTAAAAACACTCATAAAATTCAGTTGTAATTTCTCTTTTGACACACATAAGCAACAAGGGAACCTGCACATCAAGCATAAGATCAGTGAATAAGTTTTATATCTAAAAGTGAAATTATCACAACAATAAATAACATTCAAATTCATATCAAGTTGGTATCAGAACTTGGTTGAAAGGCAAGGTAATTTGCTTGATAGATGTTTGAAGATTTGTACAAGTTAATGGTTGCAATTTTGTGATGCTGACAAGGTTAAAGTTACAGAAAGGTGAAGAGAAATTGTTGGTTGCAAGTCCTGAGATTAGGACAAGAAGAAGGAGAGTTGAAAGAGCAACATCCTCACCCAAAATTCCACTCATAGTTGCAGTTGAAGAACCTCAAGTTTTGTCTCAAGAAGCTGAGGTGATTGAAAACTTACAAGAATCAGGAGTTGAGCTTGAATCCTTAGCCATTGTGTCAAGTGTTGGAGACACTCATGGACATTCAGAAGAGGAGGATGTCAAGAGAGACTTGAAGGACATTTAGATAATGGTTAAAATCATGTTTGATGCATTCACTGCAGAAAAAGGAGGGGGAGGTTCTAAGCCTCCATATGGAGAAGGATCTTCAGATGGTAAGAAGGATGAAGAAAAGAGTTCAAAGGGTAGTGGAGGAAAGCCACCTCCATCTCCACCATCTTCATCATCCTCATCATCCATGTCTGCATCATCTTCCACTTCCACCACAAAGACCACTCACACTCACTCAAAAGCCACAAAAGGAAAGACTCCATTACTCAAATTGGACATAAAGTTTGAACTACCCATGTACAATGGCGAGGTAAATGCAGAGAGGCTTGAAAATTGGATACGTCAATTAGAGGTGTATTATAGAATTCAAAACCTTCATGAAGATGACATAAATATCCAGTTGGCTTCATTAAGGCTAGAACGAGCAGCACTAGTTTGGTGGGAAGCAAAGACTCAAGAGGAAATGTGAATCCATGGTAAGATATCCATTTCTTGGGTTGAGTTTATTTATTCCATTAAAAGATAGTTTTATCCATTAGCCTACATGAAAAAATCTATTATGAGTTGGAAAAATTTTAAGCAACTCAAGGGTTAAACAGTTCAAGAGTTTACCCAGGAGTTTAGAAAGAGAGCTTTGTTGTTAGGAATAAATTTGAATTCTCAAGATACACTCTTGAAATATATTGGGGGTCTACATTCCTATTTGAATCATACTATTCTTATGTTTAACCCAAGGAATTAAGATGAAGTTTTTTTGCAAGCCACACACTTAGAGGCAAGGGGAAAACATGGCATAGAGGAGGAAAGTGAAAGTGAGGGTAAAGGGAAAGGAAAGTTTTATGGAAGAGAAAAAATAAATAGTTTTGTAAAAAGAGAGAAAAATTCGCATGAAAAATTTGTTTAAATACTGGCCATGATGAAGACCACTATTGGCAACTTCATTCAGAGTTGAAACCAAATAGACAGAAAACTAAAGAGAAAGGTAAAATTGTTGCTATAGTTGAACATGACTTAGATTCAAGTTCAAGAGATGAAAAAAAAATAATAAAAAAATTACAACCATGGGTTTGAAAGGTAAACGTTGCAAGCACTAGTTCTTCAAATTGTACAAATGATACTCATGATGAAAATACAAGAATAGAACTTTTCCATATTAGAGTTGTCTCTAAACATACCAAGATTGATACACTTTTTGATAGTGGGTCACAAGCTAACTTTATTTCCTAAGATTTTGTTAAGCAACTAGGCCTTGAAACAATTAGACATCCAAGACCATATCCTTTAGGTTGGATTTGCAAAAATGCAAACTTGCAGGTTACAAGGAAGTTCTTACTAAGATTCGCCATTAACTCAAACTTTCTTGATGAAGTTGAGCTTGATGCGGTGCCGCTTGAAATATCAGGTATTGTATTGGGAAGTCCATATTTGTATGATACGAGAGTTGTATTTCATCGCCATGAGAATAAGTATCTCTTATTTAAGGATGGTAATGAGTACATAATTAGAGCACATAAGAAGAAGATAGGTTTGTCTCTTGTACATGCAAGTGAAATGAAGAGGATAGTGAATGCAAGTTAGAACTTGACATTGTTGATGATCAAACAAAGAGATGTATTGTATCACACTTTTCATAAAAATGCTTATGCTTGTAATGAGTTGTTTCAAGATGTTAACAAGTTGCCTTTGAAAGAAGGTGAAAAACATTTGCAGCAGTCAACCGTGGTGTTGAGCGGTGTTCGAAACAAGATGTCGGTGCAAGAGGGTGAAAAGGTTAAAGAGAAAGTGACAAAGCAGCTTGGCAAAGAAGGCATGGGCTCCACAAATGCTTATTGCTGGTTTCCAAAAGGTACATGGCAATGGAGAAGATACTTGGTCAAGAGTCGACGCAAGTACAACGCAAAAGCATCTAAAAATCGCCATGGTGACACTGTGCAAGGTGAGAAAGTTTCTAAGTTTTATTTGATTGTTGATCAAGGTAGGAACAAGATGGTTTTTGCAAGAATAGATTATTGTTTTGAAAATTCAGAAAATTGCAGCATGACAGTGTCAATGACAGCAAGAGAAGGTCGCAAGAATCGAAGAAAAAGTTGACTTTTTGTGAAAATCTCCAAATGATGAAATTGGGAAAATTTCAATGGATAGAGATTGGAAGGGTGAGGGAACAATCCCCTCATCCACATAAAATCAGTAATCAAGAGAGATTTTTGGGTCCAAAAGGCTTCTAGTGGGGAGGAATGATCAGAGGATCAATGTTTTAGCTCAAAAACAAAAGTGCTTAGAATTGAATGAAACTAGAATGAAAGCGAATGTCCCATCACAAGGAATCCAACACAACTCGTTTCGTTGAAAACTGAGTTCGGATGAGGAAGTTATGCTTTGTTGATCGTCGTTCAGAACATGCAAATTTTTATTAAAAAATTGTACAACAGGTACAAGCTGATGACATGGTAACCCCGTCAGCACTCAGGAAACTTCTTCAATTTTAGTACAATGAGAGTGTGACAAGTGTCACTGCGGGATTTTCCAGTTTGGTTTGTGAAGAAAAAAATTTCCCAATGACCTTCTAAAGTTGAATTTGGGTTATGAATTTAATATTTAAGGTTAGATTAATGAATGAATATATATATATATATATATATATATATATATATATATATATATATATATATATATATGGTTTATTTTAATTCATATATTATATTATATTCATTTACTTTTCAAACCTTAAATATTATTTATAATTCTAGATATTATATAATCCAAACACAAACTTCACGGTGGGTCTGAGTCTTAAACGATGGACAACGATGGACAACACAATAGTCAAAGGTTGAAGGTATGGCATTTATACATGGTGCAAAAGACATATAACGGGGTCTAGGTCCGAGTTTGAACCCATGACCTCCCCCACAAGAACTCCACAGCTTAACCATTGGGCCAAGGCCACTCCTTGGAAAAATGATGATCCGAAAATATATTTGAAGTTACATCGCACAGTGTATGGAAGTTCGGAGGGGGCCAACCCCTCCCACATATGACCAAGGCGCCCAAGACCTGGAGCTAAAATTGTTCAACGGGAAATTTAAGCGGAGTATTTAAGGCGAGTTTAATTACGGTAATCGTGGTTATATAATGTTAATCCGTCATTTGCGGATAATTGCGGGTTAGCGCTAAACGCTCTTAACCCCACTTAAACCCATACTTATCTTAACATTAATCACGCGTTTAACTTGTCGGTGCCTTTGGAAAACTCGCCAAATTCGAAGGCAGCTCCACTTTTAGTGGAGTTAACTGGCGGACTTCTAGAATTAGTGGAGAAAAACTAGGGAAATTTGGTTTTTGCCTTAACTGAGGCAATTTTCGACCAAATTGGGTGCAGGAAGAGTCATTATTAGCATATTTTGATGTTTCGTAGCCATTGGAACATATTGCAGAGGTAGAAGAGGTCATCTACATAGGTTTTTTTTACTTGAATAATTTTGAAGCCTAGGGCCACCAGGAGGGAAGGCCATGCCTAGAGCATCTGGTAACCAAATTGAGTAAAAAAATAGTTGTTTTTGATGTGTTTCAATGTTTTAAACTCATTGGGTGTTATAGCATCATTTCTCACTTTGACATGATTCATGATTGCTTCATGGCTTTTGGGCACCCATTCCTACAGACTTGGACAAATTCACTTAAAAACAGTGTAAAATCCCCCATACGCGACTATGCCCGTACTTTTCCACGTGTATACGCGAGTCCAGCTAGAATTTTCCGCGTATGCCATTAAAATGATTAAAAAATATATAAAAAATCCCTAATTTCGCGCTGGGTTGATGGTTACTCAGGTAGTTCAACCACCCCAGCCCGTGGCCAACTGTTTCCAACTGCTGAAACTACTTGGAGGGACTATAAAAAGCCCTCATGTGTATGGCCTAGGGGAGAGAGAGAATTATTGATATTATACTCTGTTGGTATTCCCTATCCAAGTCTGATTCCCCGTGCCTCCTGCACTTTCCCAGTTCATTGGAGGAAACCCTTGTTTCCTTGAGATATACATCCCTTTATATGTTATCTCGTATGCACCAGTTTGGAAGGAGTCTTAGCGAGGCAAGGGCTGGACGGATCCGGACGACGGTCTGCGAAGGCCTTGGAAGGATCAGGTGATCTCTCCACTTGATTACTTTTGTACGTGCTATTTATAATACAGAAGTATCATGATGTTCCCGAAATAAACGTGTTAGTGTATGCTTTTATGTATGAGGATATTTGTTATACAAGCATTCATTATGATTTATTTAATGTTTTATATGAATCTCACTAACATTTAGAGTAGATATATGCTGTACAACCTGTCCTTTGTGCTGGTTTCTTCTTGTATTTTAGGTTAAGAAGGAAGGATGGTTGCTGGGGGTTTGGACCCCACGTGGATCTACTTAAAACGTAGGACCTACGGGTAACTCTCTCTTTCTGCTCTATTTAGTTTTTCTGAACGTGCATGGTTGTGTGAGTCTCTGTTAAGTAGCATGCCCCTGCTCTGTGGAGGTTGTATCCCAGCCAACCTCTAGGGTGTTAATTCCCCGAAACAGAACTGGCAACTCCGCTGGGGATCACATTCTTGTGATTCTCCTGTTGGGTTGTTTCAGCTGTTTGGTAGGTTGCCAATAGTTTTATCTTTCATTTGCAGTCCAGTTTGTTTTCTTGCAGTCGGTCTGAAGTCTTGGTGTCTTTTCCAGGCTTGTTCTTTTGTTTTTTTTCATTATTTACCTTTTCATATGCGCCTTCTTTTGCACACAGTCGCGTATACATGCTAGTTTGTCTGAAGGAAACCGCGTATACGCGAGTTTACCTTAGAACAGATGCGTATGCACGCTGGTTGCACAGCTGTGAAGCCGCGTATACCTAGGCAGATTTTGAATTTTTAGGATTCTTGAGTTTTTGGTCCTTTCTGGCTGTGGAGGCCTGTGTCTACAGTGTCTCTGTACTTACTGGAGTGTGAAGGAAGTGGTTTCATGTCTTTTCTCTCTTTCGTTTGAGTGGAAACTAGTCTTTTGGCAAAAGTTTTGTTTCTGGTGCTGGCACTTCTGGATTGAGTTCCAAGATCGCTTTCTGAGCATTCTTGGATGTTCTGCTTTATCAGAACAGAGAGATTTTGCTCACTGACTCGCTCCTATCTTTGTGTTGTGCTTTGCATTGCGATTTTTGCTTCGTTTTTTATTGGTTTTCTTGAGTTCCATAGGCTAGGGTTTTGTTGCAATTTTCGAAGAACTTTCATTGCTTCTTTGGAGTTTTTGTTTGCAACAAGTTTGCACTATTTGTCTAGGCTGAGTGGCTGAGTTTTTGGTCTTCCGTTGCTCTTATTGATCTTGCTACTGTTAGCTTTATAAGATTTGGGAGCATTGTTGAAGTTTGTGCTTGAAATTCGGTCTCGTTTTGGTTTGGATTTTGATAGTTGTACTTGGTCTTTTCGAGCTCTTGCTTTATAAAACTAAAAAGCCCAAAAATCATTTGTTTTGCTTTTTGTTTTTGCATTTCAAAAACTCAAAAAACATTGTGTCTTGTTTTGTTTTTGTTGTTGCATTTTCATTTTCGTTTGGCCATATCTTTTGGAGCTTTTGTGAAGTTTCTTGCTTCTAGTTTTCGGCTTGATTTTGAGGAGGAGTTGTCATTTGATTTCTTCTTCTTGTTTTTAAGTGTTTTTGGTGTCTTATATTAAGAGTTCTTGTTTTCAAGAATTAGCTTTCTGGACAACAAAAGATGAGTTAAAACTGAAGGAGCTTTTCGGGAAATTTCACTCTGTTTTAAGAGATTTTTTGCATCTTAGGATTTACATGCTTGTAGTGATTTGCATTAGGTGCATTTCAGCATTTAGTTAGCTTCTTAGTTTTTGTGAGTGTGAGTTTGCAATTCGAAAAGAAAAATACAATTTTTAGTCTCGTAGAACCTGTATAGAGATTACTTTTCATCGAAAGACAAAGAACTGCATGTGCATGTAGTTAAGTTTTTATTAATTTCTTTTGCGTCAAAACACCATTGGTTTCATCTCCATATCCTTGTGACTTAATACAACAACCCTTAAAATAAGCGATTTAATCTAAAATCAACTAGCAAGTTTTATTAAGTGTCAATCACCAACTAGCTAGGTTGTAGGGCCTTGGAATAGGAGAGAGGAGAGTTAACTCTCCAAGGTCGCTCAAACAAACATAAAAGTTTATTAATTGAGCGAAATCCAACTCCGTGAGGTGGACTGGGAAAGCTCTCATCCGAGAGTCAAGCGCGAGGGGAAGTGAAGGTTAAGAAGAGGGATACCCATCCTCCGATTAGCTGAATCTAACCTCAAGACCGTTCCGCCCAGCTTCTGATACGGATTGGTGTCCATAGTTGCTGTTCCTAGGTTCCACACAGGTGACTGCGGGGGGGAATACCCGTGGTACCTGAGGCAGATGTCGCATCACTTTCAGCAGTACTTCTGGGGGGTGCCCTTGCGAAGCTTGGGTGCTTGAGCCGGCAAAGGCTGTCGTTAGGAGGTCGGCGTAACTGTTTCTGATACCTTCGCTAGTTGTTCTGGGCCCTAATCATCCCAGACTCCTTTCGGAAGGCCCTATACTTCGCTTTCCTGTATTTTGGTGTCCGGTCCTCATCACCCGGAGCGGAAATACTTGGAGGTTGTTTGCTTGCTCTTTCTCAGGGATTTTTTATTTTAGTGAGTGCTCTTTGCTCCTAGCTTACCTAGCTTTTCACTTTTTTGAGTCTAATTTAATAAATTTATAAAAGTGGCTGATCAAGCGCCTCGACGTTCGAGGAGAATCCGGGGGTTATCTCCCGAGAGTGCAGAGCCTTCTTCGAGAAGGCGTAGGAGCGATTTAGCAGGTGGTTACCACCCTGTGGAGTCTGACGCTGTGGAGAGAGATCCTCCACCAAGGTCTGAAGGTTTCATAGCTGATTCCGGTGTCGGTTCAGAGAGGAGTGTTCCGCTCACCTCGCGAGTGTTGTTTCCTCAGGAAGAAGATTTTCAGATAGAAGATATACCTGAGCCTCCTGCTACAGGTCCATCTCCTCTTCCTCCTGATTATCCGTTTGTTGTTCAGTACATCGGACCGGAGTCTGAGAGACCGCTGGATCTTCCGTATCATTCTTATCTTTCGATGGCCACGACTGGGAACGCGGCTTCTACCGTGAGTGCTGCAGGCATTCAGACTCCTGCTTCTGTTGAAGCAGGGGGCACTATTGCTTCATCTTCGATTGCTTCTAGTGCTGCTATGTTTGGCTCTGGGTTCACCCAAGCATATGCTTCCCATTCTGGTCCCTTCTGTTCAGGGATGTCCATTAGTGGAAATCCCTCTTTTTCCTTTTCCGCCGGTGCAGCTGGATCTACGCCCATGTCTAACATGGCTAGTGGATCAGCTTCGTTTCAGGGTTTCCCCTTTGGGACTGGGCACATTCCTAGTTCCAATCCTTCTTTAGAGTCGTTTCCGTTTACGTCCCAGACCTAGAGTTTCAACCCTTGGTCTGGGGGGCAAAGTTTGACTACTTTTACAGGATGGAATCCTGTGTTTACAACGGCTGGGGCAGGGAATCAGTTCTTCGCAGGTCATCAAGGGAATGCTTCTTTCCCTTCATCGAGTGCTTATCAGTATTTTTCTCCTCTGTCTAATGCGTGGAACCCCTACCAGGGGCTTTCCTCTTCAATCAATACTTCAGCGGGGGGGAACTGGTCTGGGTTTTGGTAACTCGGCGTGGGGAGGAGGTTCTTCTCCGTTTTCTACGAGTCCTTTCTGGCAGCCTGGTGCCTCATCAAATCCAGGCTATTCTTTTCAGAATGTCGGGAATCCATCCCATCAAGGATGGAATCCTCAGGCTCCGCCTCGCTTACCGTTTCTGGCAACGTTAAACTTGCCAGACTTATCGAAGTTAACTAATGACCCAATTCGTTATAGTCCAGGGTGGCCTCCGGTCCCGACCAAACTTCCTTCAGACATTCCAAAGTTTGAAGGTAAGAATGGAGAGGATCCGGCGGACCACATCACCACTTTCCACTTATGGTGTTCGTCGAACTCCCTGATCGATGATTCGATTAGGTTGAGATTATTTCAACGCACCCTAACTGGAAAAAACGGAGAGAGAAATGGTATATAGAGCTCAGGGCGGTTCGCCACATTTGGAGAAGTGTTGTAACTGGTTGTCACATTCTAAACCATTTTCGATTTTATCAGATATATGAGGCGGGATAGAACTCTGGCTTATTTTAAGCGAGGATCGGGAGCAACTCACATTACGATCACATTCCGGGAATGGAGGGGAGAAGGAAGAGGCTTATCAAAGCCCATATTCCAAGTGAGTTCCTTCTCAGTGGTTTTTGAAATCTCTGCGATCGAGGTATTTCAAAGATGTATCCCTATCGGGGATTTAAGAGGAAGCGGAGCCATCTTTTTCGCCCGGCGGTTAGAATTGTTTATTCTCAGTGCGGGGATGCTTTACAATTATTTGCCTAATGCTCCTCGCTCCAAATTGAATCTCTCGAAACCCAAACCTGGCCCGCATGGTGACGGACTTGTCGGATCGGTCAGTAGTAGTGCAGCCAGCCTGCTTTCTCAATTGCAGCAGTTGTCTTTACAATCTGCTCCTTCTAGTCAGGCTGTGCCTGCAGAGTCATCACCTTCCCAGTCTTTGTCCATAAATGCTGTCCAATCTTCTGAGCCCAAAGGAAATCAACAATCCGATGGGAAGAAGAAGGGACGAAATAACAAGAAGAAGGGCAAGAACGGGAAGGGAAATGCAAATAAAACCAACGAGCGTGTTGGTGAGGGTCAAAAGGAGAAAAAGAAAGTGAAGTTTCCGTGCAAGCTTTGTGCTGGAGACCATCTCACGCACCTTTGCCCTAAAATTCAGGATGCTCAGCGCTTGTTAAGCCAGCAGGGTTCTTCTAGTTCCCAGGCTGTGTTAACAAACCCTTTTCCCCAAGGGCAGCAATTAGTTGTTGGCGCGAACCAAAATCCTGGGGCTTCCTCTGGGGGCACCCAGGAAGGGGAAATTCCATCGAACATTTTCATGATGAGTGCTCACGTGGATATCACTACGAGATCCCGTGATTATGGTGGAGAAGAGTCTTCGAAAGCTAAGGATGTCCCTGATGCTACTGAGCCGCTTCACATTACAAAGCCTACTGTTGAGTCTATGCCTCGGATGCCCAAAGCATCTTCTAAGCGATCAACGATTAATCCAAATGCTAGGGCTGCCCAGAACTACTCGATTGTGGAAGATCTGGCACAGAGTCCTTGTGCTATGTCGGCTTTAGAGGTACTCCAGTCTTGTCCGGCTCAGCGCAGTGCTTTGCTCACTGCCATTGGGGCTATTGATCCAAAAAATTCTCTTCTGATTACTTTTGATATGACTAATTTTAAGAAGAGACTTCCTCATCACATGGCTTTTCACATTAAATCGTCGTATCGAAAGACCAATATCTTTCGAACGGTGGTCGATGAGGGTGCTTCTACATGCGTAATGTCTCTCGCATGCTGGAAGACACTTGGATCTCCCAAAGCTGTTCCATCTAGCACTGTTCTTACTGCATTCGATGGTCATTCTCACAGACCCCATGGTATTGTCCCGGCTTTGCCCATCTGTGTTGGGGGAAAAACCGTTAACATAGAGGTTGAGGTAGTGGATGCAGCCTTGGACTACAACCTTTTGTTGGGGAGGAACTGGATTTATGAAATGGATGCCATTGCATCCTCACTATTTCGAATTGTGTGTTTCCCCCACGAAGGGAGGATCGTTACAGTGGATCAACTGGACTGTCCTCCTGTAGACCTGGATGCGCCTTCTGACTCATCTGTTCCTAAGTTGGATAATACTAAGGCGCCTGTTGAGAATCTAGGAGTTGGAATGTATTCTTCCCTGATGGGTTCTTTCGATCTTCCTCCTCCTAAGGTGTCTATTAATGCTATTTCATCCTCCAAGGCTCCCCTTCGAAGAGAGTTCTTTCGAACTCATTATTTTTCGGATCCTTGGACCTTACCTTCCCCTACTGCCACATTAGTGGAAGGTCAAGTGGGTGGAATGGCAGTCCCGATTTCTGCAGCTGAGATTGCATATCAGTCTATTGTTGACACTGCAGAATCGGATCCAGCTCCTCTTTCACCGGAAGAGTTGGATGGTGATGTGGCTTCGGCTTGGACGCTTACTTCTTCTTCTGCCCAGGATTGTCTAGATACCACTCTTCCATCTGAAGAGGCCATCTTGGAAGCGATGACAGGTATAGATAGACCGTGGGATGATTTGCATCATCGGTCTTACTTCCTACCTGACTTGAGAGAAGTCGAAACAAGTTTTCCAAGTCCTCAGTCTCCTGGACCTGTTCACCCAATCTTGAGCCCTTTAGCACCAGCACAGGTTTATGTTGAAGGGAACATGGCTGTGATCTCTCCTACTATCCCGGTGAACATCTCCAGGAATCCCAATATTGTCGAGAATGTCTTCATTGGAGCTGAATGTTCCCATGAAGAGGTTCAAATCTATACCGAGCTCTTCAAAGAGTATAAGGATGTTTTTGCTTGGTCTTATGAGGAAATGCCTGGCATAGACCCATCTATAGTCCAGCATGAGATCAAGACGTATGAAAACGCTAAGCCGGTCAGGCAAAAACTTCGTCCGATTAATCCTAGGAAGGCAGCAGCTATCAAAGCTGAAGTTGAAAAGCTGCTTAAGGCGGGATTCATTTTCCCAGTTCCTCTGACTGAATGGGTTTCAAACCCCGTTCCGGTAGATAAAAAGCAAGGAACGATACGAGTGTGCATCGATTTCAGAGACCTGAATAAGGCGTGTCCTAAAGATAATTACCCCACACCTTTCATCGATCAGATTATTGACGAGTGTGCCGGTAACGAGATTTTCTCCTTCATGGACGGTTTCTCTGGTTATAATCAAATTACTATCCGTCCAGAAGATCAACATAAGACCGCATTTATTTGTCCCCGGGGTACGTTTGCATATAAGAAAATTCCTTTTGGTCTTAAAAATGCTGGAGCTACCTTTCAGCGGGCCATGTCTTACGCCTTCCATGACATCAAGAAGATTATCGAGGCTTACTTAGATGATCTAGCTGCTCATTCTCGAAAGAGGATGGATCATCCTGGTCACCTCCGGCAAATATTTGAAAGATGTCGTTTTTATAAAATTCGATTGAATCCGAACAAGTGCGTTTTCGCGGTTACATCCGGTCGGCTGTTGGGATTTATCGTGTCTAGGGAAGGGATAAGGGTAGATCCCTTCAAGGTTGAGGCAATACTTCGTTGCCTCCCCCGTCTTCAATCCGTCAGCTTCAAAGTCTCCAAGGGAAGTCTAATTTTCTTCGGAGGTTTATCGTCAACTATGCTGAGATTACAAAGGGATATATGAGACTGTTGAAGAAAGGAGTTCCTTTTCTTTGGGACGACTACGCTCAACGCTCCTTCGATGCCTTGAAAAAGGCATTGACCTCTGCTCCTTTACTGAGTCCACCTGATTATAGCAGAGATTTTCTTTTGTATCTGGCTACAGCAGAATCTACCATTGGTATGGTTCTGGTTCAGGAGGATGATGCTCTTGTTGAGCATGTTATTTACTACCTTAGTCGAGGACTGGTAGGACCTGAACTTTGATACACCCCGATAGAAAAGTTAGCCTTAGCAGCAGTCCATGCTGTGCAGCGACTCCGGCATTACATTATTCTTCGCAAAACTTATGTCTTGGCAGCTGCCAATCCATTTCAGTTTGTCCTCAGCAGGCGAGTGATTGGGGGCAAATATAATAGATGGATTGTGATTTTACAAGAATTTGATCTAGAGTTCCTGTCTGCCAAATCCAAGAAGTCATTAGTCTTTGCGAATTGATCTCCGAGTTGCCTTGTGGAGAGGAGATGATCTATGATGAATCCTTTCCGGACGAGCACTTGTTTCTGATCTCTCCACAAGATCCTTGGTATGGGGACATCATTGTATATCTCCAGACTGCGAAGTTTCCCTCTTCTTTTTCGAAAGATGAGCGTCGTAAGCTGCGTCACTTAGCTAAAAGTTATCTAATTATTGGTGATGATTTGTACCATCGAGGGGTTGATTCAATCCTAAGACGCTGCTTAACTTTCGAAGAAGCTGAGGCTGTGCTCAATGATTCTCACGGTGGAGCTTGTGGGGGTCATTTATCAGGGCTTGCTACAGCCCAAAAGATTTTGCGTGCTGGCTACTTCTGGCCTTCGATTTTCAAATATTGTATTGAATCGGTCAAGAAGTGTCATCCTTGTCAGGTGTATACTCGAAAAATGCGCGCTCATCCAGCTCCGCTTTTTCCAGTCGTTATTGTCGGACCCTTTACAAAGTGGGGTATGGATTATACTACTTGTAACCCACCTTCGGCAAAAGGTCACAAGTACATTATTGTAGCAGTAGACTACTTTACGAAGTGGGTCGAGGCTATGCCTACTTTTGGGAACGATGGTGAGACTGCAGCTCTTTTCCTATTCAACCAAGTTATCGCTCGTTTTGGTATACCTAGAGAGATTGTCACCGACCATGGCAGTCATTTTCAGAATAGTATGATGGCTGAGTTGGCTCTTAAATTGGGTTTCCGGCAGGAGCATTCATCTCCATATTATCCTCAGGCCAATGGGCAAGTGGAAGCCGTGAATAAATCCTTGAAGACAATTATTCAACGGACAATTGATAAACATAGATCCAACTGGCATATTATGCTATATCCTGCACTCTGGGCATACAGGACGTCAGTTAAAACTGCAACTGGCTTTACTCCGTTTCAGTTAGTCCACGGGGTGGAATCCGTATTTCCCATTGAATGCAAGATTCCTTCCCTTAAATTAGTTGTTGAGCTTCTTCCTGACACTTCTAGTCTGGCAGAGCGGCTTCTTCATCTGGAACATCTTGATGAGCAGCGTCGAGATGCCGCCACGTTGAACGAAGCGCATAAAAACCGAGTTAAAGCTCAGTACGATAAGGCAGTTAAGCCTAGGATCTTTTCCGAAGGTGACCTTGTTTTGGTCTATGCCCAAGAAAAAGATGCCTTGGGGGCAGGAAAGTTTAAATCGATGTGGTATGGCCCCTATATCGTTAAAAAATTCCTTAAGAAAGGAGCTTATACCTTGGTTGATTTCGAAGGGAACGAGTTGCCGGAGCCCCGCAATGGGCTCTATTTGAAGAAGAATTATGCCTAGGCTTCGGCCTGGCATGTTGCTTTTGTATATAGTAGTTTTTGCTTTGTACATATCTGATTGATTTTCAATTTTTGATGAGGTGGTGATGTTTTTTGATCTGCTTTGGCAGGTTGTGTTGGATGTCATGAGTCATTTTGGTTTCGCCGATGGTGCTAGTAGACACACCCGGAACTTAGCTTCCGTGGCTTGGGTGCTTCATTATCCTTCCGGTCAGCTGTTGGTATCAAGAGGAGTCTGCATTGGTCCTGCTTCGAATAATGTAGCAGAATACACTGCAGTCATTCATCTACTCCCGGAGGCAATATCTTTGGGTGTTGATTCGTTGGTAGTTTTCTAGGACTCCCAGCTGGTGGTGTCACAGTTGAACAACACTTATCGGGTACGAGATCCATTTTTATTACGATTGTTCTTGAGGGTACGTTTGTTACAAAGGTCATTTCAATTTTTAACATTCATTCATATTCCTCGAGCTGATAATTGGTTTGCTGACTCATTAGTTAATCAAGCTTTAGATTGGCATATTAATCATTCAATACAATAAATTTCTAATCATCAAAAACATCATACATTTGATACATTTATCACATCACATCAAATATCGCTGTATATATATCATCGGAGTGTCAAAAAAATTTACAAAATTTGGATCCATAATCTCGTACAAAACTTGGGCTTATGCCCCATCATGTTCAGTCTCAAAAAAGAATATACAGTCATCCAACATATAAAATCTGTCTACTCCTGAGGACCCTGCCCAGAAGTCGTGTTCCTATAGAACATAACTGCAGTGGCCACACGGCGGAATAGTCTAACCCAGTCCCGGGGTACTCCTACAACCTGTCTCTGGACGGCTTCCGGCAAGTCCTCCACGGCAGCCATAGGGATTTGGCGAGTCAGTCCCTCCAAGTTTCTCTGCACGGCCTGGAGAGTCCTGTCGGAATCCACTGTCTCTGCCTCACCTCTGCGGCGCTTATGGCGCGGAAGGCCCTCAGGACGAACTGGTCCAACATCTGAAACATGATCATTTTTAATTGTCAGTCATTATGAATCCAATCAAAAACATGTTTGTTTTTCATTTTTTCATACATATTTGAAAAAATCCAAAAAAAAATCATATAAGTCAAAATTTTTGCAAAAACTTACCGACTGCTCCCCATGTTGTGCCAGGTGGAAGTACTAGATCTGGATCTCCTCAGAAATCCATCCCGGCATAGGGATAGTCGTCCACTGCGATGATTTGTTCTCCCCACCATAGGAAGAACACATCGTCCCATGTGGTGCGGGGTACCTCGCTGCCCCCCAGTCTCTTCATCATGTCTGCCCAACGGGCAATTCTTGGGTCCCGCGGGCTGCTGATAGTCGAGATGACTCTGGGTCTCAAAGCTGGAATCCTCTCAAAGAAGAATGTTGTCAAAATGGTCCCATAGCCAAAGTGTTTTGTTTTTTCTTGGCGAATGGAGGTCAGCTGTTGTTTCATGTTCAGTAGCAGGGCTGTGCACCAATCGTAAACATGAACTAAACACTCTACTGCGATGCTCATTTGCGTCCTGGACGCCTGATGTAGTGAGGCAGATCCTGCCACTCTGCCGATGGTGAACAGGAGGATTTTCATGTGCAAATCCCTGATATCTCTAATTGCAATCTGTGTTCCAACCTTTTTGGAATTATCTACGCAATATAGGTGGACATAATCTTCCACGGTCAACCCTCCCAGGGGATTTCCGTGCAGGTCTACTGGTTCTCCCCTCCTGGAGAGTCCAGTGATGAAATATATATCCTCCGCTTCTATGCGTAGTGGCATCTGATCAATTATGAAGCAATCCTGATCTGGTTCCCAGTAATTTACGAGCATTTCTAACAATCGCACATTACTTTTCATATTGGGCATTTTAAAGAATTTGAACAATCCGCAGTTTCGGAGGATATTTTGTGCTACGCGATCCTGCATGACCTCTTGGTCTATTGCGCTATGCTCACGTTCCCTCCATGAGATGGTCATCCTGAGAAATTTCATCAAAATTTGCATTAGAAACGCTTTTTTGCAATCGGACCTGCGCATACGTGACTTGTCCTGTGCACAGTCGCGTGTATACGCGACTTGCCTTCATTAAACCCGCGTATGCGCAGATACGCATTTTTTAGCAAGGGTTTCAAAGCAAAAAATCACTTAATTTTAATTTCCAAATGGACAAAATGAATAAAAAGGATGATTAAGGAGCCTACCTGAAGTTTCGCTGAATTCCGACGGTCGGTTGTTCCTGATTTGACGAAAGAAGTTTTTAGCTCCAGAGCACTTTTTCCAAATCAGCTATGCAATAATGAACCAAATGAGAGGTAATTTGTCTATTTATGGCTAAAAACTTGAAAATTTTCGCAAAAATTCCTTATTTTTTCGATTTATCTTATGCTGTATAACTCGATTGCTTGGAAGTGCCCAGTTTGGTATGTTTTCAGGTACATTTTGACGATTTTGAGATTTTTCCCGGTTTTTGATCCATCATTTCCGACTCGTCACGGCAGGTATATGATCTTCGCTGGCATATAGGTTAGGGAATCACTTTCTGTTGCATCTTGCATACTAGCCTCCATACTGATCACTTGCCTTAGGGTCGATCCCATCAGGTCATGAGTATTACACCCATTTCACTCGCCGATTATTTAATCATGACTTGATGGTAGAGCCTTCTTTTACATGGGCTTCCTAGTTAGTTCCTCGCTATCACTTGTTGCCCATGCTGCTTTTTATGTAGGCTCGGGAGTCCTCTTTAGTCCCGCCATGTCTTCTGTGTTGAAGCTTCATTCTTCTTCTTCATCACTTATCATTTTTCCGGCTTATACCCTAGAGGCTCCCTGGTGTCGTTAAGTTGTATTACTGCATTGCATATTGGCTACTTGGTTATCCTGGCCTTTAGCCGGCTTCATTTGGACTCGATGTTTAAGCCAACTTTTGACCTTGACTTTCTGTACAAGTTAACCATTGCATGCACTTAGCTATCACGACTTGACACCTTTGTACCCATGGATGGAACGTTCCTTTGAGTATCACTGACCAGTTTTCGCCACCTTGCATTGAGCATAGGATTGTTCCAATCCCAAGAACTAGTGCATCTGCTTTCTTGATACTCGTTCTATCCATTGTACCATAGCATTCTTTTATTCTTTTTCAGGCTTATTATATGAAAAAGACAAAAAATCAAATATAACAAAAAGAGCGGGAACGGGATGTATCTTCGTTATTTTGATGGCAGTACAGAGTCAGTTTGTCGCCCTTGAACAAAGCACATATATTTATATATATTTCCTTCATTTGGGATGGTTCTAGTTTGACCTAGGTTCAGCCTTTACCATGTTTCACTTGTCAGTTCTCCCCCGGTTGGTTATCTCTTCCAATCATATGGAGAGTTTGTTTTGCCTCCTGCAAGACAGACTTATATAGTGTCACTTTTTACTGCCATGGTCATCACAGAGTCGTGCTTTTGTTCAAGGGAAGTCTAGCCCGAGTCGGCCATTCTGCGGTGTCTCTTGACTCATTATTCAGTCGGCCTTCCCGGTCTTGTCAGTATCATGTTCTATCACATCAGATGTTTTGATCTTCTGCTCGTGCTAGTTTGAGAAGGTCCCCATTGACTTCTTGCCGGCGGGTTTGTCTCTTATCGACTACGACACATTGCTCTGAGAGCAAGCCTAGAGCCGCACCTTGGGCCTATTTCCATCATTGATAGGTGACCTCGTGCTCAGCATTTGATCATCATCATGGGTCTTTGACTGAGTGGTTTCCCCCGTGTTCGACGTCAGCACACATTATCACACTTGGGATTCGTGCAGTACCTGGATTTCCATTTGACCCTATCGGTGGATTTCTCGCCTCTGTGTCAGCTTTCATTATTGGTTGGTTCAGAGGGTTTCTTCCGTGCGCTAGCTTCATCTTATGCACGTCGGAAACGTACTTCGGTTTTGGTTCCATCACTCTCCTTCGTCCGATTCCTTCCAAATCTTGGCCTGCGGGTTACACTCGCGCTGGACTGATGTGGGATGCCTTAATGCCTTCTTTCCAGCAGATCTTTTCCCATCGACTCCGACTCATTGCTCTGGGAATAAGGTCTAGAGTCTTTTTGTCAGTACCTTAGGGTTTGCAGTCATCAGTGGCAGACTCTTCGCTATCGAAAGTGGGGATTCATCATTGCCTCCTGATTGGTAGATTCTTTCAAGTGTTCGACTTCAACTCATTCATTCGCACTTGTCAGATTGTACTGGGGCACCTTGACACTTATTATCATTATCGGTGGGTTGTCTCGCGTTGGTTAACGGGATACATCAATGCCCGGTAATCCAACGATTTCTCACATGGTCGACTTCAGCTCATTTATTCCCAGTGTGTAGAATTGTGCCATAGTGATCGGTGAAGACCTCGGGTTGCATCAGCATGTTTTGGTTCACTTTTGACAGTCCTTCCAGTATCTGCCAGTGATGTCGTCCACCCTTATATGTTGCAGTTCAGCACAGCAGCATCTTATATGTTGGTCCCCGAGTTGCATGATTGTACCGTTTGATCCACCTCTTATGATCCGGTACTTGGAGATTCAGTTACTTATTTGATCAGACATCCAGTTGCACCATCTTTGATTAGCTTTCTATATGTGATACTTGGACATTGATTCAGACTTGTATTTCCGGGCCATGCTCAGATGATTCATTGTGTACTTTCAGTTCAGCTATACTTGTATACATGTTGGATCTATTTCAGTACTTTCCATATGATGTATTTTTTGACTGAGCATGGGTATGCCCGCCTCAGCATGAGTTGACTCTCTGGTTTCTTTCATTGGTTTTTGGCAGGCTGAAATCTGGTGAAGTCCTCTCTTGTCCTTGCGAAGTTCTTTCTATGTGCATAATACATTTCGGCCATCATATACCCCTTCTGACCTCATATATTAGGGGGCATCTGTTATAGCATCATTTCTCACCTTGACATGATTCATGATTGCTTTATGGCTTTTGGGCACCCATTCCTACAGACTTGGACAAATTCACTTAAAAACAGTGTAAAATCCCTCATACGCGACTATGCCCATACTTTTCCGCGTGTATAC
Organism: Pinus albicaulis; assembly: GCA_034641835.2. NCBI lineage: Eukaryota > Viridiplantae > Streptophyta > Pinopsida > Pinales > Pinaceae > Pinus > Pinus albicaulis. The sequence goes on from CM076577.1 coordinate 964,294,413, forward strand.
GCGAGTTCAGCTAGACTTTTGCGCGTATGCCATTAAAATGATTAAAAAATATATAAAAAATCCCTAATTTCGCGCTGGGTTGATGGTTACTCAGGTAGTTCAACCACCCCAACCCGTGGCCAACTGTTTCCAACTGCTGAAACTACTTGGAGGGACTATAAAAAGCCCTCATGTGTATGGCCTAAGGGGGAGAGAGAATTATTGATATTATACTCTGTTGGTATTCCCTATCCAAGTCTGATTCCCCGTGCCTCCTGCACTTTCCCAGTTCATTGGAGGAAACCCTTGTTTCCTTGAGATACACATCCCTTTATATGTTATCTCGTATGCACCTGTTTGGAAGGAGTCTTAGCGAGGCAAGGGCTGGACGGATCCGGACTACGGTCTGCGAAGGCCTTGGAAGGATCAGGTGATCTCTCCACTTGATTACTTTTGTACGTGCTATTTATAATACAGAAGTATCATGCTGTTCCCGAAATAAACGTGTTAGTGTATGCTTTTATGTATGAGAATATTTGTTATACAAGCATTCATTATGATTTATTTAATGTTTTATATGAATCTCACTAACATATAGAGTAGATATATGCTGTACAACTTGCCTTTGTGCTGGTTTCTTCTTGTATTTCAGGTTAAGGAGGAAGGACGGTTGCAGGGAGTTTGGACTCCACGTGGATCTACTTCAAACGTAGGACCAACGGGTAAATCTCTCATTCTGCTCTATTTAGTTTTTCTGAACGTGCATGGTTGTGTGAGTCTCTGTTAAGTAGCATGCCCCTGCTCTGTGGAGGTTGTATCCCAACCAACCTCTAGGGTGTTAATTCCCCGAAACATTGGGATAGGTTCCAAAAGAATTTGATGCATGTAAACAACATTTTGAACAAATTTTAGCTAATACAAAGGCCCAAGCTATGGAGCTGGACCAAGGAGTTCGATGCAGCCCAGGAGGGGTGAACTCCTTCATCAAAACTATGTGTTATTGTATCAGTTTTTGTGGTTTTTTTTCATTTATGTTGATGTTGTTAAACACTTTAAATTCATGTTTTATGCTTACAAAAACACTCATAAAAATAATTTTTAATTCCTCTTTTGACACACATAAGCAACAAGGGAACCTGCACATCAAGCATAAGACTAGTGAATAAGTTTTATATCTAAAAATAAAATTAGCACAACAATAACCAACATTAAAATTCAAATCAGTTCAATAAAGCCTTTCAATTCCTCCACATATGACATGCAAATACCATATAGATTTTTTTTCTTCCAATCATTAGGTAGGTTTAATGCATGCCTAGTGAATTTTGGAAAAGCATAGAAGAGAATCCCTTAGAATCCATTATTAATTCTTGAAATACCTTGTAAACATTGTGCATGATGAGATGGAATAAAAAGGTATCCATTCTAGTGTTATCATATAATAATGTCATTTATGGACACCGTAGAATTATGATTTTACAAAAATCAAATTCACTTTTCAAAAACATGTTGTTTGGAGGTATGGTTCCTAACACAGTTACTTACAATATCCTCAATATCCTCATGCTTGGACACTGCAAGAAAGGATTGTTTCAGAGGAGTTCCTATTTGTATAAAATAATGGTGAAAATTGGCTTTGTGCCCAATATTTTTACATACAATGCACTCATCCTTCACCTTTGTGAAATCTGAAAACTGAATGAAGCAAAGGAGAAATTGGAGAAAATGATCCTGAAAGATATTATTCCATATCACTTGATATTTAACATGATGATTGATCAATATTCTAATGTTGGATTTATCACTCAGAATCAGTGCGTTGATGGAAGAGGAGTCAACCTTTGAGGTGGTGAGCAATGATTCATTGAAGATAATTTTAGGAAGGATCTAAAATAGTTCATCCTACACCATAATTTTGTGGTGGAAGAAACTGGTACGTTAATTTATTTAGCAAAAAAAAGATAAAATATATTATGGGGTTTGTTCCTTGCATCTGTGAGGTTTGTGAGCTTGAATTTACCTTAATTTTTACTCCAACCAAAGGCAACAAATTCATTGGCATATATTTCTAAAGTTCTTATAAGTTCTTCCAAATAAAAGGGGCCTCATAAAGGGAAATATGTATACTTGTGCCCAAACAGAGAATGATGTTACTTCCTTTGTATACTTGGTAATTTTTTTTTTCATGTCAGTCTTTGGAGCCTAAGCATGCTACCTCATAGGTCTGGTTGTTTGACTAAAATAATATCACAATACCCTAAAGGGCGTAGCTTGAATTCATTTATAATGGGCTAATAATTTTGCAATTTTTCCAAGTGATGGAAGCATGATGAAATGTTATTGTTTCCAAAGTTTGAATATGAATGTTCATCATATTTCCCTCATTGGCATGTATAGTGTTTCTCCAAAGGAAACACTTGAGGCCACCGAAGAAATGAATTGGGTGGAGAAACATTGATTGTTTGCACATATTTTAACCTTGACAATTAAACTTCAAGATACCAGGGGGGTGTGAGTATGAAGGTATGTTCATGCAGTTTGAAGGGATACAAATTCTATTGAAGGATGATTTTGGTAATTGGCTACAGGAAAAATGATTAGGTATACACACAGCTATAAACAAATTTTTTATTTGGTAGTGGATAATTTATTGTATGTGATATCAATAGTTATAGGTACCTCTGGTAGAAGTTATCACTGGATGAAAGAAAGCTTAGCAGTTTTTTGTCATGAGGAACAAATAAATTATAGAAATGAAGTTGAGTTGAGGAAAGTGCTTTTCTCCTAGCAACCTACCGATCTGGAATGGAAATAATAGTGGTGAGTGCACCCTTTGTTAGTGTTATCAATCAAAATATTAAGCATTTTCCAATTGTTGGAGTATATAAATAAGTGAAGACAGGTTTAAAGAAAACACTTACGCTTTCTTGCCTAGAAAAATTGAATTGATAGAGAGAGGATGACATTATGGGTATGTGTTTATATATTACATCCTCATCACATGGTGTCAATGCCACCAAAACAAGCGGAAAGAAACTTTATCACATAATGGCATTATCTACAATACAATGACATGAAGCATGAGAGGATGGTCATGCATATCCACACAATGAAAATCATGAGTTGAAAAGAATTTTTCTGAATGGAAGTGCATCGATGTAATAACATGTAATCTGATTCCTAATTCCACAGGTTGTGAAAAAACAACAACATAGACACTGCAATTTTTCCCCTTGCTAAAAGGGCATGTGACCAAGCCATCCACTGTTGTAATAGTGGATCAAAAATTGTGAAAGCACCTGACATTGATGTTATTACCCTCCAAAATGTCCAAGAATATGAAATCAACATTAATGTAGGTTGTATTTCATTTGAATAAACATCACAATATGGAAGGAGACCAAAGTCTTGTAATGAGATTCAGAATCATTGACTTATAGTAGATGCCTGACATATGAGACCAAAACGGACGCAATTTTCTAGGAGGAATATTTAATGGGGAAAGTAGTTGGAAAATAGAGACATCAAATCTAGGTATCATTGATGCATGTAAGAGGTGATTAATAAAATATACTAGTGTATGGAGTTTTGTGCACATGGTGGATAAATAGATAACTTGAATTCTATGTCTAACCATTATAAGGATCACGACATGCATAAAAAAAGAGAGGATTGAATTTATTCTCATAATGAATTGATGACCACTAAGACAAAGGAAGGATATAATGTAGGGCAAATAAAAGAGTCACACATTAGGATACACTAGCAGGTGAGATTAGTTTAGATTTTGATGTCATGAATATAATCATATCGTCATTACTTAGAGGATTTTCAAAGGATTCTAGGACACTAGTAGTCCAAATATTTATATTTGTATTTTCAAAGTACCTCATAAGTATTGGAGCAGTTGATCTAGTTAAATTTCAGGAGAATATTTTCCATCATTTTTAGATAGAGTTTTTTATAACAACCTGGATACAATTCCATGTCAACAGTTAATACAAGTGGGATACTTTGAGGGAGGGTTTAGTCAATCATATGTCAAACACATACAACAAAATTTATTATCATAATTTGTAATGAAGGAAGAATGCAATATGCCTTAATGATTTCCGGTGACATGGTTAAAAACAAGGCACTGCAAAACCTTAAACATATAGTCTCCTCATTAGTTCACCTTGAAAAATGATGAACTATGAATAACAAATAAAGTAATAAAATAAAATTTAATATTTCTCAACCATATCACTCAAATAAGGAACACAACAACTTGTGGATAATGTTTGAGTGGGCATATTCTCATTTATTTGAGGTACAAAAACTTACATTCAATAGGCTGACATATTTTGTGCTTGACTAAGATAATGAATAGAGGAAAAATATCATGCAAGGCTAGTGGATAATAAAAAAAATTCATGTATATATGCAGATTGGGAATGCAGGACTCTATGATTTTATTTTTCAAGGTTTCCTAAATTAAAAAATATTGCATGGATGCTTTGGAAATTTTCCATAATTTGCAGGCTTCTAGCATGTTATATTTTCAGTGGATGCATACAACTATAATCTAATATTAAATTATATTTTTGGAAAAGGGCCTTTGGATACATCATTCCCTTCCTATGGGAATAGGCTTGTCTGATGGTTAGAGAAGGTAGAGGACATATGGTTTTCATTCATGGTTTATGAGACATGTAGAAAAAACTCACTCCAGGATGGATACATAATAGAATGGGAAGGCAAGTTGATGATATTACCTATTAATGAGGTATACGATAGTGATTCCCATAGTAGAATTATAGATAAGGTCATTCATGCCCTTAATATTATGAGGGTTGACCTATTTTTCAGATTGAAATTCGTTTGGTATCAGACAACAAGAAAAAATCTACAACAAATGTGCCATGATGAATAACAACAAAGGGCTTAGTAATTTTCTCTTTTAAAATAACGAAAGAGAACATGCCTGAAAATAGGTTTGGGACACGTATGTTGAGATGGGATGTTATACAAATTTAGATAGAGCATCAAGAAGAAGGCAAACTAAAATGTGAGAACAAAAGTTAGCAACATGAAAGTGAGGTTGCATACAAGGATGGTGCTTCGTTGATGAAGCACTTGAAAGCTAGCTATGGTTTTCTCATTGAAAATTTTAATATATTATTGATTGCATGTATCTGGTTGATTTTTCTCTTTTGATATAAATAATATATTAAAATAAATTATTTCAAACATTAATCTCATTTGTTTGATGCCCTCTACATCTGATGGTTGCTTTTTTTTCTTTTGATATAAAGAAAAAATAGTAAAATCAATTGTTGCAAGCATTAATCACATTTGCTTGATGTCCTCTAGGTGTGATGGTGACCGTGTTAGGATTTCACACACATCAATGCAGGAGAATGGCAAGAACATCTATACCCTATTGGTGTAGAAATGGCATAGGAAGATGAGAGCACCCACAAAATGAAGCCTTTGGTTTGACATGGGGAAATTGGAATTACAACTACGAAATATGAGCATAAAGTTGTTGGGCCCCAGTTTTGTCTCATTTTTCACTCAAAATCTCTCATGCTACTGTTTGATTAAATTATTATTGTTGCAAGTATTTGCTACTTTTTTTGTATCATTAATGGAAGTTTAATAAGGTTTGTATGTTGCAAGTTAAAGTTGATTTAATCATATTTTGAACCTACAATTACTTGCCTGCACTATGCAACAGATTCTTGTACCAAATTAGTTCTTACAACGTTCCTGCACCAGTGTAGGTAGTGTGCCTGCACCAGTGCAAGTTTTACAAATGCTACAACCCCAAATTTGTAGCAGTTTCCAGACAACTGATTCACTCCTCGATTTCCACGCCAATCATTGCGAATCTCAAAATTTTGAAACATGGGTTTTTTTCCCAGTATAGGAAATTGAGTATTTTGCGGGCCGTTTTCCAAAATGCGTAATAGTTGAGGAGATATGAAGGGCGCTCTAGAGACAATTTGTTAAAAATACCAATTTTTCCAGAATTCTAGAAAACATGGTCAACAAGTTTCCAGACTGCCAAATTCTGCCTCGATTTTTGTGCAGATAAAGGAAAATAAAGAAATTCTGCAACATGGTTTTTATCTCAGTATAGAAAATTAACTAAGCTCAAAACGTTTTTCCAAAATTCATAACAGTTGAGGAGATATGAAGGGGGATTTGGAGGCAGTTTGTTACAATTACCAAATTTTCCAGAATTCTAGAAAATGCTTAGTTTTGGGAAATTCGTGGTAAATCTCCATAATTTCAGTAGGGAAACCGTTGTACTGATATTATATTAATGATAATTAGTTGGGATTCAATCCCCATGATGTTTGCAAAGGATTGGCTTGTTTTATGCCAAGTTTGGAATGTAATAAATTAATAAAAGAAGAGTCATGGCTCCAAGCCTATGGGGGGAAATTTTAGTCAATCAATTAAGTAGAAAGTAGAAGCATGCACAAGAAAGCATAGCGCATAAGGGAGGAGAGGTTGTTCCAATGTAGTAGCACATGGATTTTAGTGTGGAATTCTTCTCCTACTTGTTGGGATTAGCCAATGTCTTCATCATGTAAAAGAATGTTTTTTTAATTAATTGAAGAAATTTTTATTCATGCTTTGTCTATTCATTTATTGCATCTAATGATTTCGATTTCTGTGTGAACCAGGCACTCAAAGAGGGTGTGAGTTGGCTGGGTTGGCCGCCAAACCAGCTCGACACCGCTCTCATCTTTTAAATAGCATTTCAATTATTGTTTGTTTGATTTTAAATTAATTCGATTTTTTGCAATCCATTATTCCAAGTTTTAAGATTAATTTGAGTTGCTGCAATTTGTTTCTATTTCATTTGTTGCATTATTAATTATACTCTCACCTGAAATATTTTAAACAATGATTGCGCCCTCCAGATTGTTCGAATCCATAAGATTGGCTCTGCCATTATGAGCTCTAACTCTAATTCTGTAAATTAATGCCGATCCATTAATTTATATTTAAAGCTACGATTTTTACATTTGTTGAGTCGATATTTATAAATACGGAAACTAGATGTTTGAATTGATAAATTATTCATTAATATTATGGTTTCCTTTAACTTCTGGATTGTTCTTACACATAATTAGTGCCAGCAGATTTTCTGCTTGCACCAGTGTAAGCACGTTATAATATATAGTAGTGCAGGCAGAATTAGTGCAAGCAGAATAGTTTGAATTGCTTTTGAATTTATTCCAGCTTTTACAGTCTTTTTGTTATTGTGCCGGCACTGCTTGATTTCCAGTTCCGATTTCCCTTCTGTTTACTTGCAATTAGAATTTCCTTTTGCATTGATTTCTTTTACTTTTCCGCATGCTTTTAATTGTTTGGATTGGTGTTTCTCGCACTAGTGCAGGATTACATTTATTTTCGAGATTAATCACAAGATAGACTAGAATTTGTTTTGCAAGTTACCAGGGACTCTCTCTGGCATTTCCAGTGTTGCATCTCGAAGTTCACAAACTCTCCGGATTGACAAATTAAATGTTGGTACATTTATAGACCCTATATTGCACCCAAAATTTTGGCGTCGTTGCCGGGGAGGCGCTTAGGGGATTGACCTTGGTGACTTGTTGCATTTGGTTTCTATTCGTTCACCTAGTTTCTCTTGCAATTTTATGTTCTTTGATTTTATTTCTTTCCTGCATTTTTTCTTTAAGGTTTCTCATTTTATTTAATGTTGTAATAACCCCCCACCCACCCTACACACACACATATATATACACTATTCATGTGTTAAAAAATGTGCCAGTGGTTTCGTTGAAGATAGAAAAATGGTATTTTGAGGCATTTTTCAATGAAGATTTTGAGGCTAACATCAATCATTCAATGCACCTATTTTACTGATTAGTCAGAAGAAACATTCAAAGAAGGAGTCTCGAAGTAGTTCATGGATAACCTCTTTTAGTTTGGTAAGAAATGTAAAACATTGTTACTTTTGAATTTCCTATCAAAGATCTAGGAGTGGCTGAAATGCATAATATTTCCCCATCTGCACTACCAAAATTTCATGGTTTGGAAAATGAAGACCCAGATACATTCTTATTTGAGTTTGAAGTAATTTGTAGATGATATGGTTATTGTACTAATTCTCAAAGGTTGCAAGTGTTTCCTCTTACTCTTAAAGGTGCAACTCTCTGATGGTTCATGAGCCTTGGTGGGAACTGCATTCAAACATGGGAAGACATGAAGAATGTATTCTTGGAGAAATATCAAAACTATTGCTAGGCCAGTGAAGATATTTTTGGAATAACACAAGGGGAAAATGAAAGCTTGGAGGATTATGTGGAGAGATTTAGATACAACCTCCAAAAATCAAAACATAAGAATTTGGTAAAAGATACTTTGAAAACACTCCTACTCAAAGGAATCAAAGGTGAATTTTTAGAACCTTTAAATCTTATAGGAGCAGGTGATGTTTCTCATGTACCATATGATGATGTTTGTAAATTGTGCATTAGTTATTCAAGAGGAATCTCCAAGATCGGTAAGAATTCTAAAAAACTTTCTTCTGAATTTTTGGAATCTACCACAAAAATAGGAGCTACAAAATCTGTTCTAAAATTACAATTGGATGATTTGCAGGAAGAATGGAAGCAGTGTAAGGAGAATCATTCAAAAAATTATTTTCCATCACTGTCAGGCTTTCAACAGGTATTTAAGGAATCAAGTAAGGAAATAAACCGACCGTCAGGTATAATCGTTTAATATTTGGAATAATATTTATTTTCCCCAACAACTTCCTAAACACATCTACAACCCTACAGTTCCATGGAAAACTTATAATCCTCCTTTGATTCAATACCCCACCTTATGGCCGCAATGGCCCTCTCCTTGGGCCTCATCCTCGAGCCAAATATCTCCATGGCCTCAAGAATCATCTGGATCTTTTTCTCTAGGGAAATCTCCCATGAAAATTCAATCATATGAGCACCAACAACAATCACAATTTATTTCCAATGCACCATTATGTTATCCTCCTCCATGTTCCCAACTGCATGTGCAACCTTATCTTAACCCTAGTCCAGACCCTCATCCATACCCTAACCATAATCCCAATCCAAACCTTAGTCCAAGCCTTCACCAAAACCCTAATCCAAACCATCAAGTTGCACAACAGTTTGAACCTCCTATTCTTTATGTTGATTCCCATATTGAACGAGATGTTACACCTTCCATATTGGAAAAGGGAATGAATTTGGAAACTTCCCCTATTATCGTAGAACATTTACCCTGGGAATATTTAATTCAAATACCACCTTAGGATCAATCTTTCATTGGAACTTGTTCTGAAAATGTTTTTGAAACTCAAAGCCCTAGAATCTATCTCAACCTTTCTTGTGAATCTGAAAATCAAATATTTGAGCCTGAACTTGAGGGATTTATCTTTTGTCTTTCACCAGATTTTTTGTGCTTACATGAGAATGGCTATCAAACTGTGGAAGACTTCAATTAGTTGGAGAATCATAAATACATGGATTCCATTGAATCCTGGTTTCGAGCAGCCATCAACCCATCTTATTTATTCATCATTCAAAAACTCTTGGTACCATGTCAATTAAAGAAACTGGTTTCTCACGCTTTGGTATGTGTTGAAGTTTATTCTTTAAAAATAAGTGTGAGTATAGTCAGCATTTTGTTATGCACATGGCTTCATTGGAGGTACGCCTACACTTAAAGGTGATATTTATCTCTTTAAAAATAGGGTAGGGTAATGAATAAAGATGAATAACAACACTCTTGAACTTGTGATTCCATAAAGGCACAGCTTTTGAAATTTTTCTTATTACGCATTCTCATGGTAAAACTTGTCAAAAGTACTTTACATTTAACACTTCATATTTTTAAAATGACTTTGATTGTGGATCAATATGTATTGTTATAAGTTACATGCAATACTTTTCTCTTATTCTAACAAACTATCATCCAGAAAATCTTTTCAAATTCCTCTTCGAAGAGACCAGTGAAAAACCTCATATGGTGGACCACGCCTACAAAAATCTAATAAGCTTTCATAAAGAACCCTAGCGTGATAAACTCAAGGAATCTTTTTGGTCATTATCTGAGATGCTTTTTTAATAAGTTCTTAGGGTAGCATGACCAACCAGTAAAGAATAGTAATTAAAAACTTTTCACGCCATCCTGCACTCTTAAGGAGTAGATTTTCTTCCCCACCTATTAAGTAATCCATCTGAGGTTAATCATAATCAGATTTTTTTAAAGACATAAACGAATTAATTGAGGGATAGGTGGTCTCATTGCGAGCCAACCTACTATGATCATGGGTCCTAAGGAGAATGAAATTACCGCACTAGTCACCAAGCTAGGGTAATGGCTTTCAGTTGGAAAACTAGAAGACGAGAGGTCTCATCGCGAGCCAGCTCATTCATTCTTGTTAGTTCTCGTGAATGGCATTGTCGTTAGCTGGTTACCAAGCCAGGACAACGTCCTTCAATTAACTTATAAAAAGAGAAAAAGTAAATGCTCATAAATAACTTTGAATCTATATCTAATAGGTGGGACAAAATCATTTCTTAAGGTTAAAAGGTATCCCTGTCGAGGCTATGGACGCATGCTGGCAGCAGGGCCATGCCTGTGGTATTAAAGTTGACTCTACACTATAATTTACTTGGTTGATTTTGCTTTCCGTGAACTCACTATCAATCTCTTTGAGAATGGCTTTAAAATCCTTCTGTTGTTATACCTTGGAGTTCTCTCTTTTTGGAATGATTTTTATGGACGTGGGGACCCTTAGTGCTGGTAATTCACTGTGCCTAGACAAGAGAAGTTTTAACTATACATGGATAATGGTAAAATAATCATTATGGGAAGGTATTACTATGTCTACCTATAACACCATATCATTTAAATCATGTCACTCATGTTTATAATGAGGATGTTAAAGTGAAACTTTTGATCACAGATACCTCCGAGATATTATTTTTGAAAATTTTAAAAGTTGTCTATTTTTCTCAAGTAATAACACCATCCTTGCAATTTAATTTTTCCATGGTAATTTTCATTTTAGGTTTTCTTGAAATCAGTTTAAGTAAATAAAGAGTCTAGCAGACACTCTGCTTTTAAGAGCAAGCTTTATCAAGTGCAGGAAATGTAATCATGCAGAATTGCAGGAACATCATTATGAATGTTTATACATGTTTCTAATTTTGTCTTTTGCAAAGGAGTAACAGTACCAGATTTTCTTGCATGAGAACATGCAAGATGGTCAGCATGGGGGGATGTTGGGCCTCAGTTTTGTCTCATTTTTCACTCAAAATCTCTCATGCTACGGTTTGATTAAATGATTATTGTTGCAAGTATTTGCTACTTCTTTTGTACCATTAATGGAAGTTTAATAAAGGTTTGTATGTTGCAGGTTAAAGTTGATTTGATCATATTTTGAACCTACAATTACTTGCCTGCACTATGCAACAAATTCCTGTACCAAATCAGTTCTTACAGCGTACCTACACCAGTGTAGGTAGCGTGCCTACACCAGTGCAAGTTTTACAAATGCTACAGCCCTGAATTTGTAGCAGTTTCCTGACAGCCGATTTACTCCTCGATTTCCACGCCGATCGTTGCGAATCTCAGAATTCTGAAACATGGGTTTTTTACCTAGTATAGGAAATTGGGTAAAATGCGCGAAATTTTCCAAAATGTGTAACGGTTGAGGAGATATGAAGGGCGCTCTGGAGGCAGTTTGTTAAAAATACCAATCTTTCCAAAATTCTAGAAAACACAGTCAACAAGTTTCCAGACTGCCAACTTCCATCTCAATTTTTGTGCAGATGAAGGAAAATAAAGAAATTATGTGACATGGGTTTTTATCCTAGTATAGAAAATTGACTAAGCTCAAAATGGTTTTCCAAAATTCATAACGGTTGAGGAGATATGAAGGGGGCTTTGGAGGCAGTTTGTTAAAAATACCAACTTTTCCAGAATTCTAGAAAATGCCCAGATTTGGGAAATTCGTGGTAAATCTCCATTATTTCAGTAGGGAAACTATTGTACTGATATTATGTTAATGATAATTAGTTGGGATTCAATCCCCATGATGTTTGCAAAGGATTGGCTTGTTTTATGCCAAGTTTGGAATGTAAAAAAATTATAAAAGAAGAGTCATGGCTCCAAGCCTAGGGGGAATTTTAGTCAATCAAATAAGCAGAGGGAAGAAGCACGCACATGCAAGCATAACACAGAAGGAAGGAGAGGTTGTTCCAATGTAGCAGCATGTGGATTTTAGTGTGGAATGTTTCTCCTACTTGCTGGGATTAGCTGATGTCTGCATTATGTAAAATATTGTTTTTTTTAATTAATTGAAGCAATTTTTATTCATGCTTTCTCTATTCATTTATTGCATCTAATGATTTCAATTTCTGTGTGATCCAGGCACTCAAAGAGGGTGCGAGTTGGCTGGGTTGGCCACCAGACCAGCTCGACACCGCTCTCATCTTTTAAATAGCATTTCAATTCTTGTTTGTTTGATTTTAAATTAATTTGATTTTTTGCAATCCATTATTCCAAGTTTTAAGATTAATTTGAGTTGCTGCAATTTGTTTCTATTTCATTTGCTGCATTATTAATTATACTTGCACATGAAATATTTTAAACAATGATTGCGCCCTCCAAATTGTCCGAATCCATAAGATCGGCTCTGCCATTATGAGCTCTAACTCTAATTCTGTAAATTAATCCAGATCCATTAATTTATATTTAAAGCTATGATTTTTACATTTGTTGAGTCGATATTTATAAATACGGAAACTAGATGTTTGAATTGATAAATTCTTCATTAATATTATGGTTTCCTTTAACTTCTGGATTGTTCTTACACATAATTAGTGCAAGCAGATTTTCTGCTTGCACTAGTGTAAGCACGTTATAATATACAGTAGTGCAGGCAGAATTAGTGCAAGCAGAATAGTTTGAATTGCTTTTGAATTTATTCTAGCATTTACAGTCTTTTTGTTATTGTGCCGACACCGCTTGATTTCCAGTTCTGATTTCCCTTCTGTTTACTTGCAATTAGAATTTCCTTTTGCATTGATTTCTTTTACTTTTTCGCATGATTTTAATTGTTTGGATTGGTGTTTCTTGCACTAGTGCAGGATTACATTTATTTTCGAGATTAATCACAAGATAGACTAGAATTTGTTTTGCAGGTTACCAGGGACTCTCTCTGGCATTTCCAGTGCTGCATCTCGAAGTTCACGAAGTCTCCGGATTGACAAATTAAATGTTGGTACATTTATAGACCCTATATTGCACCCAAAATTTTGGCGTCGTTGCCGGAGAGGCGCTTAGGGGATTGACCTTGGTGACTTGTTGCATTTGGTTTCTATTCGTTCACCTAGTTTCTCTTGCAATTTTATGTTCTTTGATTTTATTTCTTTCCTGCATTTTTTCTTTAAGGTTTCTCATTTTATTTAATGTTGTAATAACCCCCCACCCACCCTACACACATATATATATACACTATTCATGTGCTAACAAATGTACCAGTGGTTTCGTTGAAGATAGAAAAATAGTATTTTGAGGCATTTTTCAATGAATATTTTGAGGCTAACATCAATCATTCAATGCACCTATTTTACTGATTAGTCAGAAGAAACATTCAAAGAAGGAGTCTTGAAGTAGTTCATGGAGTACCTCTTTTAGTTTGGTAAGAAATGGAAAACATTGCTACTTTTGAATTTCCTATCAAAGATCTAGGAGTGGCTGAAATGGATAATATTTCCCCATCTGCACTACCAAAATTTCATGGTTTGGAAAATGAAGACCCAGATACATTCTTATTTGAGTTTGAAGTACTTTGTAGAGGATATGGTTATTGTAATAATTCTCAAAGGTTGCAAGTGTTTCCTCTTACTCTTAAAGGAGCAGCTCTCTGATGGTTCATGAGCCTTGGTGGGAACTGCATTTAAACATGGGAAGACATGAAGAATGTATTCTTGGAGAAATATCAAAACTATTGCTAGGCCGGTGAAGATATTTTTGGAATAACACAAGGGGAAAATGAAAGATTGGAGGATTATATGGAGCGATTTAGATACAACCTCCAAAAATCAAAACATAAGAATTTGGTAAAAGATACTTTGAAAACACTCCTACTCAAAGGAATCAAAGACGAATTTTTAGAACCTTTAAATATTATAGGAGAAGGTGATGTTTCTCACGTACCATATGATGATGTTTGTAAATTGTGCATTAGTTATTCAAGAGGAATCTCCAAGATCAGTAAGAATTCTCGAAAACTTTCTTCTGAATTTTTGGAATCTACCACAAAAATAGGAGCTACAAAATCTTTTCTAAATTTACAATTGGATGATTTGCAGGAAGAATGGAAGCAGTGTAAGGAGAATCATTCAAAAAATTATTTTCCATCACTGTCGGGCTTTCAACAGGTATTTAAGGAATCAAGTAAGGAAATAAATCGACCGTCAGGTATAACTCAAAACTCATCATCGTTTAATACTTGGAATAATATTTATTGTCCCCAACAGCTTCCTAAACACATCTACAACCCTACAGTTCCATGGAAAACTTATAATCCTCCTTTGATTCAATACCCCACCTTATGGCCGCAATGGCCCTCTCCTTGGCCCTCATCCTCGAGCCAAATATCTCCATGGCCTCAAGAATCATCTGGATCTTTTTCTCTAGGGAAATATCCCATGAAAATTCAATCATATGAGCACCAACAACAATCACAATTTATTTCCAATACACCATTATGTTATCCTCCTCCATGTTCCCAGCTACATGTGCAACCTTATCTTAACCCTAGTCCATAACCTAACCATAATCCCAATCCAAAACTTAGTCCAAGCCTTCACCAAAACCCTAATCCAAACCATCAAGTTGCACAACAGTTTGAACCTCCTATTCTTTATGTTGATTCCCATATTGAACGAGATGTTACACCTTCCATATTGGAAAAGGGAATGAATTTGGAAACTTCCCCTATTATCGTAGAACATTTACCCCGGGAAGATTTAATTCAAAGACCACCTGAGGATCAATCTTTCATTGGAACTTGTTCTGAAAATGTTTTTGAAACTCAAAGCCCTAGAATCTATCTGCATTATGTAAAATATTGTTTTTTAAATTAATTGAAGCAATTTTTATTCATGCTTTGTCTATTCATTTATTGCATCTAATGATTTCAATTTCTGTGTGAACCAGGCACTCAAAGAGGGTGCGAGTTGGCTGGGTTGGCCGCTAGACCAGCTCGACACCACTCTCATCTTTTAAATAGCATTCAATTCTTGTTTGTTTGATTTTAAATTAATTCGATTTTCTGCAATCCATTATTCCAAGTTTTAAGATTAATTTGAGTTGCTACAGTTTGTTTATATTTAATTTGCTGCATTATTAATTATACTTGCACCTGAAATATTTTAAAC
The DNA here is from genome assembly GCA_034641835.2 of Pinus albicaulis. NCBI lineage: Eukaryota > Viridiplantae > Streptophyta > Pinopsida > Pinales > Pinaceae > Pinus > Pinus albicaulis. The sequence goes on from CM076577.1 coordinate 964,309,844, forward strand.
AATGATTGCGCCCTCTAGATTGTCCGAATCCATAAGATCAGCTCTGCCATTATGAGCTCTAACTCTAATTCTATAAATTAATCCAGATCCATTAATTTATATTTAACGCTGCGATTTTTACATTTGCTGAGTTGATATTTATAAATACGAAAACTACATGTTTGAATTGATAAATTCTTCATTAATATTATGGTTTCCTTTAACTTCTGGATTGTTATTACACATAATTAGTGCAAGCACGTTATAATATACAGTGGTGCAGGAAAAATTAGTGCAAGCAGAATAGTTTGAATTGCTTTTGAATTTATTCTAGCATTTACATTCTTTTTGTTATTGTGCCGGTACTGCTTGATTTCCAGTTCTGATTTCCCTTTTGTTTACTTGCAATTAGAATTTCCTTTTGCATTGATTGCTTTTACTTTTCCGCATGCTTTTAATTGTTTGGATTGGTGTTTCTCGCACTAGTGCAGCATTACATTTCTTTTCGAGATTAATCACAAGATAGAATAGAATTTGTTTTGCAGGTTACCAGGGACTCTCTCTGGCATTTCCAGTGCTGCATCTCGAAGTTCACGAACTCTCCGGATTGACAAATTAAATGTTGGTACATTTATAGACCCTATATTGCACCCAAAAAAATTCACTATGCAACATCAGTTCTAGGTTATGTATATAGTAAATGCACTAAGGACAACGCATAAGTAAGGGGTGAAGGATGCAACATCCCTTATTCCACCTATAAGTGGTAAACATCATGTACATGTGAAAACAAAGTTGGCGAGTTGGAATATGTGGAACATGCTGGTGAGCTGGAACACGTGGAACATGATGGTGATCTTGAAACTAATTGGTGATGGTATGTCTCTTTGTGTATATAAATGTTAGGCCAATAGTACAAGTTATGAATATGGCTAAGGCAAGTGTTCCTGTGTAATGGATCTGAGGATCGTGATTATTAGGCAGGTGAGTCGAGACATAATTAATTAGGCTAGTGAGATGAGAGTTTCTTCTGGGCAGTGCACCCGTGTGCATGTGTATTTTTATGTGTTGGGGTTGGCGTGCCTATGTGGTTATGCTCTTATGTGTTAATGGGTTGGGAGGCTTGATTTAGTAAATATGTTAATTCATGTACATTAATAAAGACATAATGGTCGTTGGCGAATCAATAAAAAAGAGTATGGGGGGTTTCCATGACTCCATGACTAAAAAAGGTAGCTAATATTCTAATATTATAAAATAATATCAAAATAAAAGAGAAATGTATAAAAATATTTCGGTGATAATCACATCCGAGAATATTTTGTCGATGTGTTTCGAACCAGCCAGTGTGGTTATTCTTGGATTTGATTATCACATAAATATTTGTAGACATTATATGGATCACATAATACAAATTCCTAATAAAAGAGAAATGTATCTATAAAAAAGGGGAAATTGGTTATTCATTGAAGCATTCAGATGGATTATTTAGCAATCAATTATGGATGGTTATGGACTAGTCGGTGAACTCACTGTGGGTTCTGGAATTAACTGGAGATTTTTAGTCGGTGAGTCTTGTACTTGGTCTCTAGAACCAACAATAGTAATGGAAGTAGAGGTATTGGCCATACCAAAGAAGGTTTTTCCACTTGGGTTCTGGAAATGACTGATGAGTCGAATTGGTTATTGCCTAGAGAGTGTCTAAAGTCTTGAAGCAATATGGATTATGGGTTAACACCTCAGTGATTAGCTTGGATGGGTGCCTGGAGCCCTAGAGAAACATAACTGTTGGGTTATCACCTTGGTTGTGGAAATATGATTATTATCAGTTACTGTTTCTTGTGGAGGTGGAGTGTTAAGAAAACATCTCACAAAATAGAAGAAAACATAGATCAACGGCTTAGAAATCAGCCTCTTCGAGGGGGGAACCTCATTTACATTACATAAATGAATAATTATTAGATGATTCAAATGACAAAACCTCCTTTCTATATATAGGAGTCCAAGGGGTCACAATATAATCCTAGTAGACATAACAATAAAAATGTAAGGGCACAACAATAACAATAGTGGGCTTCTATGGGGCACCATAACAAAAATATGGGGACTACATGGGCAAAACAATAAAAATAAGGGGGATACACTAACAATAACAATAAGGGGATACACTAGTATTATAGGGACCTAGCATGCCCCTCTCTTTCAAAGAGTGTTGTCCTCAATGATTGAGTAGTTCTGGACGCTTTTGTATTAAATTCTCATCCTCCCATGTCGAATATTCAGCAGGTAAGTTCTTCCACTTGATGAGATACTCTGAAATTGATTGATTTTGTAGCTGTCGAGTTCTTGTTTCCATGACTTCTTCAGGTTCCAATATGATTTATCCTTCTTCGTCAAGTTAGGAAATATCATTTGAACTGGGAGCTTGTCACTTATAACCTTATTTAGGAATGAAACATGGAAAACTGGGTGCACTCGGTAAGATGCAAGAAGCTCCAATTTGTATGCTATAGTACAAATCTTTAGCAACACTTTGTAAGGACCATAATAATTTGGTGATAATTTATTATTCTTATCAGCTTGCTTGAGGTTCATTTGTTTGTATGGTTGTAGACGTCAAAATACCTAGTCGCCTACATCAAAAATTCTTTCATTAAGATGTTGATCAACTTGTTTTTTTCATTCGACTCTGCGCCAAGGTGAGGTTATCCTTTAAGAGTTCAAGAACTTGTTGTTGATGCTCGATGTGATCTTCCGCTACTTAAACCTTAGAGTTTTTTCTTAAAGATGATGTGATGGAGGGTGGATTATATCCACAAAGTGCCATAAATGGGGTCATTTTTTCTACAGTATGAAAGGAAGTGTTATACCACCATTCAGCTAGAGGTAACCACTTGAACCATTGTGTCTATTTATCAGATACAAAGAAACAAAGATATCCTTCCAAAAATTTGTTTATTATCTCAGTTTTCCCATCAGATTGAGGATGATATGATGAGCTATGAGCTAATTGATTACCCAAACAAGAAATAATTCCATCCAAAAATTTCCTCTAAAATTGGGATCTATGTCGCTTACAATAATATTGGGTTTCCATGTAGCTTTTAAATTGTTTCCATAAATGCAGTAGCAATTGTACTGGATTTAAATGGATGAGATAATGCACAAAAGTTTGCATACTTGGTAAGTTTATCAACTACCACCATGATGACATTATTTCCTTTGGACTTGGGTAAACCTGTGATAAAATCCATTGCAACCTCCTCCCAACGTTGACTTGGAATGGATAAAGGTTGTAATAGACCTAGGGTCTTAATTGTATCAACTTTATTTTTTGGGCAAACCAAACATTCTGCCACAAACTTTTGAATATCATATTTAAGGCCATCCCAAAAAAATTCCTTCTTGACCCTATGGTAAGTTTTTTAAAATCTTGAGTGCCCTCCTAAGGGAGAGGTGTGCAATTCCAAAAGAATATTTTGTTTGAGTCGGGAATTATTACAAAGATATAAATGATCTTTGTACCATAATGAATCATTTTTTCAACTAAATGTTTCATATGTATTGGGATCTTGCTGCAAACTTTGAATGAGTGTCCACACCTCTTCATAATTCCTATATTCATCCCTTGCTTCTGTTATCCACTCAGGATGGATAATAGAAATGGCACAAAGACATGCTTCGACATCATCATCCTTTCTTGAGAGTGCATCTGCAACAACATTTTGCTTCCCTTTTTGTAGATGATTTCAAAGTCATAACCCAACATCTTTGTGACCCATTTTTGTTGCTCTTCTAAAGATAATATTTGTTTGAAAAAGTATTTAAGACTATCATGATCTGTATTTACCTTGACATGTCTTCCCATTAGGTAAGGTCACCATTTCTTTAGTGCATGTAGGATTTCCAACATCTCCTTCTCATAAATAGGCTTCAGTAAATACTTTCCTTTGATTGGATGATTTTCAAAAGAAATATTTCTTCCTTCTTGCATTAAAACCACACCAATTCCATTTCCTGAGGCATCACATTCCACAATAAAGGTTTTTGTGAAGTCTGGAGTAGCTAAGACCAGTGATTGGCACATTGCCTCATTAAGATGTTCAAAGGCCTTAATTGTTTCTGGGGTCTAAGAAAATGCATATTTCTTCAGTAATGATGTTAAAGGTGCAAATATTCTCCCATAATTCTTAGCAAAATTGTGATAATACCATGTTAACCCGAGAAATCCTCGCAGATTCTTTATGGTTGTAGGGATTTCCCATTCCTTAATGGATTTAATTTTGTTAGGGTCTACCTTAACACCCTCATGAGATAAAATATGACACAAATATTCCACCTCCTGTACGCCAAAGAAACATTTGGAAGTTTCTGCATATAATTGTTTATCCTCCAATAGTTTGAGCACCATGTCAACATGTTGAACATGATCCTTCCAAGACTTGTTGTAGATTAGTATATCATAAAAAATACTAACACGAATTTTCTAGGAAAGGGTTTGAAAATGGAATTCATCAAACCTCAAAATGTGGAAGGTGCATTAGTAAGGCCAAAAGGCATGGCCAAAAATTCATAATGACCCTCACAAGTCTTGAATGTTGTTTTCGGAATGTCTTCAGTATTCATTCTAATTTGATGATATCCAAAACAAAGATCCAACTTGGTAAAGTAAATTGCTCCATGTAATTCATCCAATAATTCATCAATGACGGGGATGGGAAATTTATCTTTAATAGTGAGCTTGTTGAGCTCCCTATAATCCAAACACATACGCCATGATCCATACTTTTTTTTCATCAATACTACCGGAGCAGAGAAATAAATTTGACTTGGTTGAATTACACCAACCTCTAGCATTTCTGCAATCATACATTTAATTTCACTCTTTTGAGCATAAGGATATCTATAAGGCCTGCTGTTTGGAGGAACACTTCTTGGAATCAAATGAATAACATGATCATGATCACGAATAGGTGGGAGTCCTTTGGGAGTCTCAAATACCTTGGAATGACTGTGTAATACTTTTTGGACGATTTTGATGTTTGAACCTATAGTGAGCATAATTGTGCAATTACGCCTTGTTGTTATTTCTTCAGAAGCTTTGTCATTACATTAGAGCTAATTGTCTTTCCTAGCTTCCCTACAATACCCCTTAATTCAACTTCCTTTCCTTCTGTTGTGCTATACAACAACCCCCCATTTATTTTTATAAATAGGGACCCATTAAAAATAAAATAGGAAATTCTTTTTATTTCCTAAAATAAGAAACTTAGAAAATAAAATTACTGTTTTTCTTTAAAAAGCAGGTCACATTTTATATATATTATTTCAAAAAATAATTATAAAACATAAGATATGCGAACTGCGAAGTGCGCTCGAAGCCTTTCTGAGCAAATAATTAAAAAACCTTGTAAAAATATCAAAATCACCGTTTCATTCTTCCTTTTTCGCATCGCATTTTAATTAATCAACAAAGTCACAAGAAGAAAATGATATAAGTCACGATACCCGTGGACCCGACATAAAGATAAACTAGGTAATATAAAACCTTTCGTGACCGCGTCCACTTTAAGTTTTTTGCATTTCGCATCGTGTGCAACTTATAATATACATCCAAAACGTTATCTTATAAAAGTTGCGATCTGCGATTTGTGCAGATCGCATTTTGCAACCTTTAAAGATTAAGTATTGCAAAATATTATAAGAAATAATTGTGAAATGCATATTAAATGAATTTAGCGTGTGAAAACAACTTATGTCATATCAAATGAAATTTAAGATCTTAACGGCTTTAAAACGATTGATAGATTTTACGTGCGAAGCCATGTGATATATTAAATTAGGAATTATGAAAGATGATTGATAGATTGACATATTCTCGCGTGCATTAGTAGTAAGTGATTGATTTACTCTTATGAGACTCATTATATGCTAAATTTTCTCTGTTATCAGGAAATCAATTATTTGGTTGAAGACGTTCAAAATGAGCAAAAGAGGCAAGGAAGTTTCTCAAACATCATCCACAGAAGACACAGATATGTCTTCATTATTTTCGGACATCGTCTGCAACAAACACTGTAGTAGTTCGTCATGGGAGGCAATGTACAAACTCTTCGAAGATGAAGGACCAAGGGTGATAGAAAATTTTTCTGCTAGAGGCACTGATTCTACCTCTAATGAAACCCTTTTTGATGTTGCATGCTCGCACATAAATAGAATAGCAGCGAGACCAAATATTCTTCCTTATACATACATGGTTAAGTGGGAAATTGACCACTTAAACATTGAAGATAGAATTTTCAAGAATTCAAGATGAGAGATTATGGGTTCTTTCAAAGAAGAGGATTTAGTCACAATGACTATCTACCAACCATAATAAAGAGAGATAATAATGCATAATAAACATGTTCAGAATTTCCAAAGCAAAACATCCAGATATTATCAAAGTCATCCATGAATGGAAGGACAATGAAGGGAAAATGAAACAAGACAAGTCTGGTACGTACCCAATTGTACAAATTCCCAATCCTTATCGTTATGCTGCTAGTATGTTGTGTAGAATATTTTCCAAACCTGATAGTACTAGATTTTCAAGAGATTGGGTTCCCTTAATTGACGCAATCGTCAATTCCTCTATCCTAAATTGGGAAAACATTCTATCCAATTTCCTAGCCAAGCATATCACTGAATATAGGAATAAAAGAAGTGTTTCACTCAGAGAAATACCTTTGTTTTATATGTTTACTTATGTCATGGATGTCATTTGTTTTACTTCTAATTTTCCTACCATGGGTTGGAAATGGACCACCAAAAACCCTACCCCGATTCATATCTACCATAGAGAACTCTGAGATTCCGAGTTCCGCTTACACTTTTATAAAATCTGCTACGGAGTCATATTGCTTGTGCATCAAATGATTTTCAACAAAAAGGCTCCAAGGGTTTCTGAAGAAGCGAATGTAGATATTCTTCCCGTAGCAAGATGGTTTGCTGAAGAAAATTTCACATATATTAGAGTATTTGGGAGTTATGCTTCTCCCCATGTTTTACCTTACCATGTTCCAGACAAATTACTTGCAAAAGAAATAGCATATCAGCTTCTCAATGGTGTTACAAAGTAGTTGAAAGATGGTAAAAAGGCTATTTGGCCTACTTTCCCTCTACAGTGTGGAACCTTTTCTCTGGCTAATATTGGCCGTACATACAAAGAAGTTCCTAAGATTCAGTTGTTGAAATTGGAATTTATGCCAGGGAGATTATATGATCCTAATGATGTGATTAAAAATTACATCACAGAGCTAAAAATGAAGCCTTTTGTAAAGGAAGAAGATAAATTTGATGATTTCTTCCAAGGCATGGAAAATTTCTTTGATGTTATCAAATACGTTTCTAGTCAATTAAGCCAAGAAGACGTTGAATCTTTTCAAGCATATAGAAACAACAAACTAGAAAAGGTTCCTTTGAGTCTATTGACTATTGAAGATGAAAAACATGCTCCAAGTGTTAGTATAGATGATGAAATGAAAGATATATCTGAAAATGAATCAGGTCAATCACAACAACAGTCTGATAATTCATATTAATCTGAGGAATCCAAATCTAAGAAAGCAAATTCAGAAATTGACCAAATTCTTCAAGAGATAGAAGTCGTGAGAAAACAAATAACAATGGGACAAAATCAAATTCGGAAATAGTTCAACATACTCATAGCATGTTGGATCAATCCAAGCCCTCTCAAGTGAGAGACCTGGTAAATGAATGGGAATAATTTTCTCAAGCAATAAAGACTTCAAAAGAAAATCCCAATATTGATCAAACATCATGTTTTCAAACACCAGAATCTTCACAGAAAATAGTTGAAACTGTTACTCTGTTACAAAGAGCTCCAATAGTGCACGACAAAGAAATCATACCAGCCTACCTTACATATCAGATAGTTCTGCAAATTGAAGATATTCCGTCATTAGACATTTTCTATAGTCTTAGCTACAAATTTGTGGTTAAAAGGAATAAAAGAAGACGGATTGATGAAACAACTCCAAAACCAACATTTGGATCAGTTAATGTACTTTGCAAGGATTCTTCAAATGATCCCACTGAACATCTAACCAAGTTATCACAATATGCAGGGGCATATGCCACCGCTACTGTTGATAAAGCTACTGAGGTTAGAATATTGTTGAAACAAAAGGAAGCCCAAGTACAAGAATTATAACAGTTGCTAAATGAAGAGAAATCCAGGTCCATTGAGCAGATCAAAATAAGCACAACTCAATTTCATGAAGATATTGCAAACCTCAAATTGAAGTCTTAGACAGAGCTTAATGAAAAGCAAGCACATCTAGAAAAAGCAATGGTTGAATTATAGAGTTAACCACAGTTAGAACAATTCATCAAAGAAGCACTTGATGTAATACTATGTTAAAGAAAGAACAAGAAATGTTTTGTCACCAAGCTTCCATGATTGATTCTTATTGTGATTCCAATAAGATAATGATTCAGCAAATAGCAATTCAGAAATTGGAATGTGAAAGACTTGAAAAGAAAATCGAAGAACACATTCAGTGGCAAATTTCAGACACAGGAAAACAAGCTAATGTACCACAAATACATAAGCTACACAAAGAATTTTTATTCACAGAATGGAGAGCACAAATTAATCAAGTAGAGAAATCAACAACCAAGACATCCAAGAAATCAAATGAGATTATTCAGTCTATATGTGATCAATTATTTAAAATAGAACTTCTTAAAGAAAACATGTCTGATGTGTTTTCAGGAACAAATGAAGTAGAATTAAAGTGGAGACAGAGAGCAGATACACAAGAGGAAATGATCAAAAAAGTTAATAAGTTTGATCAGGAAAATTACTGAAATTTTCTGATTAAACCTTATCATCAACAACAAACTCTTCAGCCTCTTACAGATTCAACAAAAAGATCTCAGTCAATAATCTCAAATGCTATTTTCAAGGGACAGATTCGGTCATGGATATCACAGCCAGCTCAGCTTAAAGCAATGCTAGATATTTGTCAACTTTGTGATCACACTCAGAAAGAAAGGCAAGATTCGCAAAATCAGGATTGTTAGTTTAAAGTTCCTAGATTATTTTTCAAGTTAAGTTTTTAGAGAAAGGTTGTTTGAAACCTCCTCTACATTCTTGTAATAATTTAATTTTAGTTTGTAGCTAGTTTAGTATTTAAACCCTTCTCATGCATTTAGAGAAGGGTCCAGAATTTTATTGAGAACATTTGCAAAGAATGCTTAATTGTAAGTAAGTTTGTGAATGCCTTGATAAAGTAATGGAACACAGTCTTTTCAGTTATATATATCATTTTTTTGATCAATGTTGATGCACTCTTGTATTCTTTGAAAGAATTATTGGTAGAAGAGTTGAATGTGGCCTATTATCACTGGTCAGACGAACAGAACAATACACATCTGGTACTATTATCATGTATGCTAAATTTGTTTTTGAATATTAGTGATGAATCCAGGTTTCATGAATTATATATGAAATTTATTGTTTTTATCTAAAATATCAGTTGCACTATTGTATGATATAAAGGTAGAATTTGATATGTTTTATATATGATCATCAGATATATGTGATATATTTCTCATTTTCTTTTGATTAACTATTTTTTCAAGAGAATCATATTACAAAGTAATAATTCTATTAAATTTGTGATGATCTTCATCATCACCGATTGAATAGATATCATTTTAGATCGCATCAAACTAGTATTATCTCGGGTTAGATTAAATTAGTCTTAAATTTAAAGTTTTTCATTTTAGAATAAGGGTGAAATCGCGAAGTTGGGAAACACTTTTTGGCGGACGGCTAGAATTTGGGAGAAATTTTTAATTTCTCGTCCGAGAAAATAGTCAACTCTATTTCTCGACCCAGAGTTTTAAAAACTCTCGTCCGAGAGTTTTATTGGGTTTAACCAGAGTTTAAAATCTCTCGGACGAGAGTTATGCATTTTCTCGTCCGAGAGTTTTATTGACGGAAACTCTCGGGAAGACTTTCGGACGAGAGTTTAAAAAACTCTCGGACGAGAGTTTTAAAAACTCTCGGATGAGAATAAAACACAAAAATTATTAAGTTTTTAGAATTGGTACTTTATATAATTTAAATAGTACTTTATTAAAATTAAAAAATGATAAAAAATAATAAAATTATAATTTTATTTTAAATTATTTTATTATTATTAATGATAAAAAATACATGAAGATTTAATTAAATAAATTTTTTTACAATATTTTGTAATATCAATGTTATATAAAAAACTAAAAATATTTTATATAAAACTAATTGATATATTAATATAAATAAAATAAAATTCTAAAACATAAATCAAAATAAAAACAACTATATATAATTTATATAATATTTTTTTTGAAATTAATGAATAAATTTAAATTTAAAAAACAATTGACTAAATGCAATAAGGTGATAAAGGAGACAATGCATAGCACCTTAATATCGTTATAAATTCTTGGAAATCTCGAGAACTTTTTGAAGTGAGATGAGCTTCTTGGAATGGGTCACTTTATCTTCCACTTCAGTTTCACACGATTAACTTGAAAGGAAGTCTATTTTCCTAGGTATGGATGTAAGGGAATGAACAATATTATTTGAATATTGAGTGAGATGCCCTTCTTGGAATGGGTCCTCCTATATTCCACTTTAGTTTCACAAGATTAAATTGAAATGAAGTTTATTTTCCTAGGTATGGATGTAAGGGGATAAAGAATATTATCCAAAAAGGAAATGAATGTTATGTGTGACATTCCAAGCAGAAGTGTATGGGATTGGAGAATTATGTTATTGCAGAAAACTAACCCTTGACCCCTTAACCCTTGACCCATAACCCTTGACCCCTTAAACCCTAATTCATAACCCCTAAACCCTTAACCCCCTAAACCTTAAACCTCTAAACCCTTAACCCCTAACCCATTTACCCCACTAAACCTCTAAATCCCTAACCCATTTAACCCCTAAACCCTTAACCCCTACCCCTAACCCATTTAAGCACCTAAACCCCAAAACCCCTAACTCCTAACCCCTAAAATCCTTAACTGGTAAATCCCCTAACCCCCTAAACCTCTAAACCAATCCTAACCGATTTAACCCCCTAAACCTCAAAACCCCTAACCCCTTAAACCCTAATTCCTAACCCATAACCCTTGACCCCTTAAACCTTATGTCCTAACCCCTAAACCCTTAACCCCTAACCCCTTAAACCCTAATTCCCAACCCCTAACCAATTCAACACCCTAAACCCCTAAAAACCTAACCCATTTAAGTGTTTATTCCATTTAACCCCCAAAACCCTAACCCCTAACCCCTAAAATCCTTCACTGCTAAATCCCCTAACCCCCTAAACCTCTAAACCTATAACCCATTTAACCCCCTAAACTCTAAACCTCTAAACCCTTAACCCCTAACCCCTTAAACCCTAATACCCAACCCCTAACCAATTCAACACCCTAAACCCCTAAAAACCTAACCCATTTAACCCCTAACTTCTAACCCCTAAAATTCTTAACTGCTAAATCCCCTAACCCCCTAAACCTCTAAACCAACCCTAACCCATTTAACCCCCTAAACCCTAATTCCCAACCCATAACCCATTCAACCCCTTAAACACCTAAACCTCTAACCCATTAACCCTTGACCCCTTAAACACTAATTCCTAACCCCTAACCCATTTAACCCCCTAAACCCTAAACCTCTAAACCCTTAACCCCTAACCCATTTACCCCCACTAAACCTCTAAACCCCTAACCCATTTAACCCCTAAACGATAAACCTCTAAACCCCTAACCGATTTAACCCCTAGATGCTAAACCTCTAAACCCTTAACCCCTACCCCTAACTCCTTAACCCCTAACCCATTTAAGCCCTGAAACCCCAAAAACCCTAACCCCTTAAACCTTAATTCCCAACCCCTAACCCTTGACCCTTTAAACCCTAATTCCTAACCCCTAAACCCTTAAACCCTAATTCCCAACCCCTAACCAATTCAACGCCGTAAACCCCTAAAAACCTAACCCATTTAACTGTGGATTCCATTTAACCCCCAAAACCCTAACCCCTAACCCTTGAAATCCTTCACTGCTAAATCCCCTAACCCCCTAAACCTCTAAACCTGTAACCCATTTAACCCCCTAAACCCTAAATCTCTAAACCCTTAACCCCTAACCCCTAAAACCCTAATTCCCAATGCCTAAACAATTAGACACCCTAAACCCCTAAAAACCTAACCCATTTAACACCATTAACCACTAACTTCTAACCCCTAAAATCCTTAACTGCTAAATCCCCTAACCCCCTAAACCTCTAAACCAACCCTAACCCATTTAAACCCCTAAACCCAAAACCTATAACCCCTTAAACCCTAATTCCCAACCCATAACCCATTCAACCCCTTAAACACCTAAACCTCTAACCCCTTAACCCTTGACCCCTTAAACCCTAATTCCTAACTGGGCCAACCCATTTAACCCCCTAAACCCTAAACCTCTAATCCTTTAACCCCTATCCCATTTACCCCCACTAAACCTCTAAACCCCTAACCCATTTAACCCCTAAACCCTAGACCTCTAAACCCTTAACCCATACCCCTAACTCATTTAAGCCCCTAAACCCCAAAACCCCTAACCACTTCAACACCCTAAACCCCTAAAAACCTAACTCATTTAAGAGTGGCTCCATTTAACCCCCAAAACCCTAACCCCCAACCCCTAAAATCCTTCACTGCTAAATCCCCTAACCCCCTAAACCTCTAAACCTGTAACCCATATAACCCCCTAAAACCTAAACCTATAAACCCTTAACCCCTAACCCCTTAAACCTTAATTCCCAACCCATAACTCTTGACACCTTAAACCCTAATTCATAACCCCTAAACCCTTAACCCTCTAAACCCTAAACCTCTAAACCCTTGACCCATAACCCATTTACCCCCACTAAACCTCTAAACCCCTAACCCATTTAACCCCTAAACCCTAAACCTCTAAACCCTTAACCCCTACCCCTAACCCATTTAAACCTAGCTTCAAACCTAACCAATTCAACACCTAAACCCTAAAACCACCTACCCCATTTTAGTATGGAATTCCATTTAACACTCAAAACCCCTAACCTAACCTAAAATCCCCTACTTGCTAAATCCCTAAACCTCCTAAACTGTAACCGACGACACCTAAACTTAAAAAGCCCTAACCAATTCAACACCCTAAACCCAAAAACCTAACCCATTTAAGTGTAGTTCCATTTAACCCCAAAACCTAACCCCTAACCCTAAAAACGTTAATTTTGCTAAATCCATAGCGCCCCTAAACCTAATCACCTATACCCCATTTTAACCTCCTAAACCCTAAACTTCTAAACCCTTAACCCCTAACCCCTTAAACCATAATTCCCAACCCATAACCCTTGACCCCTTAAACCTAATTCCTAACCCTAAACCCTAAACCTCTAAACCCTTAACCCCCAAACCATTTACCCCTACTAAACCTATAAACCCCTAACCCATTTAACCCCTAAACCCTAAACCTCTGAACCCTTAACCCCTGCCCCTAACCTGTTAACCCTTAACCCATTTAAGCCCCAAAACCCCAAAACCCCTAACCCCTTAGACCCTAATTCACAACCCATAACCATTGACCCCTTAAACCCTAATTCCTAACCCCTCAACCCTTAACCCCTAATCCCTTAAACCCTAATTCCCAACCCCTAACCAATTCAACACCCTAAACCCCTAAAAACCTAACCCATTTAAAGTTTGGAATGGGACCAACCCCTAAAGCCTAACTCTTCCTAAAATCATGCTTCTAAATCCCTAACCCCTAAACACTCTAAGCATAACTCATTAACCCCAAACCCTAAACCTTTAATCCCTTAACCTTGTAAACCTAATTTCCCAACCCCTAACCAATTCAACACCGTAAACCCCTAAAAACCTAACCCATTTAAGTGTGGATTCCATTTAACCCCAAAAACCTTAACCCCTAACCCCTAAAATCCTTCACTGCTAAATCCCCTAACCCCCTAAACCTCTAAACCTGTAACCCATTTAACCCCTTAAACCCTAAATGGGGTTAAACGTGTAACCCATTTAACCCCCAAAACCTCTAAACTTGTAAATGGGTTAGGGGTTTAGAGGTTTAGGGGTTAGGGGTTAAGGGTTTAGAGGTTTACGGTTCAGGGGGTTAAATGGGTTACGGGTTTAGAGGTTTAGGGGGTTAAGGGATTTAGCAGTGAAGAATTTTAGGGGTTAGGGGTTAAGGTTTTGTGGGTTAAATGGAATCCACACTTAAATGGGTTAGGTTTTTAGGGGTTTACGGTGTTGAATTGGTTAGGGGTTGGGAATTAGGGTTTAAGGGGTTAGGTGTTAAGGGTTTAGGTGTTAAGGGTTTAGGGCTTAGGAATTAGGGTTTAAGGGGTCAAGGGTTATGGGTTGGGAATTAGGGTTTAAGGGGTTAGGGGTTTTGGGGTTTAGGCGCTTAAATGGGTTAGGCATTAACGGGTTAGTGGTAGGGGTGAAGGGTTTAGAGGTTTATGGTTTAGGGGTTAAATGGGTTAGGGGTTTAGAGGTTTAGTGGGGGTAAATGGGTTAGGGGTTAAGGGTTTAGAGGTTTAGGGTTTAGGGGGTTAAATGGGTTAGGCGTTAGGAATTAGGATTTAAGGGGTCAAGGGTTAAGGGGTTGAATGGGTTATGGGTTGGGAATTAGGGTTTAAGGGGTTATAGGTTTAGGGTTTTTGGGGTTAAATGGGTTAGGGTTGGTTTAGAGGTTTAGGGGGTTAGGGGATTTAGCAGTTAAGGACTTTAGGGGTTAGAAGTTAGGGGTTAACGGGTTAGGGGTATGGGTTAAGGGTTTAGAGGTTTAGGGTTTAGGGGGTTAAATGGGTTAGGGTTGGTTTAGAGGTTTAGGGGTTTAGGGTTTAAGCGGTTAAATGGGTTACAGGTTTAGAGGTTTAGGGGGTTAGGGGATTTAGCAGTGAAGGATTTAGGGGTTATGGGTTAGGGTTTTGGGGGTTAAATGGAATCCACACTTAAATGGGTTAGGTTTTTAGGGGTTTAGGGTGTTGAATTGGTTAGGGGTTGGGAATTAGGGTTTAAGGGATTAGGGGTTAAGGGTTGAGGGGTTAGGAATTAGGGTTTAATGGGTCAAGGGTTATGGGTTGGGAATTAGGGTTTAAGGGGTTAGGGGTTAGGGGTTTTGGGGTTTTGGGGCTTAAATGGGTTAAGGGTTAATGGGTTAGGGGTAGGGGTTAAGGGTTTAGAGGTTTAGGGTTTAGGGGTTAAGTGGGTTAGGGGTTTAGAGGTTTAGTAGGGGTAAATGGTTTGGGGGTTAAGGGTTTAGAGGTTTAGGGTTTAGGGGGTTAAGGGTTTAGGAGTTAGGAATTAGGGTTTAAGGGGTCAAGGGTTATGGGTTGGGAATTATGGTTTAAGGGGTTAGGGGTTAAGGGTTTAGAAGTTTAGGGTTTAGGGGGTTAAATGGGGTATAGGTTTAGAGGTTTAGGGGGTTACAGGATTTAGCAGCGAATGATTTTAGGGGTTAGGGGTTAGGGTTTTGGGGGTTAAATGGAATCCACACTTAAATGGGTTAGGTTTTTAGGGGTTTAGGGTGTTGAATTGGTTAGGGGTTTTTGGGTTTAGGGGCTTAAATGGGTTACAGGTTTAGAGGTTTAGGGGGTTAGGGGTTAGGGTTTTGGAGGTTAAATGGAATCCATACTTAAATGGGTTAGGTTTTTAGGGGTTTAGGGTGTTGAATTGGTTAGGGGTTTTGGGGTTTAGGGGCTTAAATGGGTTAGGGGTTAATGGGTTAGGGGTAGGGGTTAAGGGTTTAGAGGTTTAGGGTTTAAGGGTTAAATGGGTTAGGGGTTTAGAGGTTTAGTGGGGGTAAATGGGTTAGGGGTTAAGGGTTTAGAGGTTTAGGGTTTAGGGGGTTAAGGGTTTAGGGGTTATGAATTAGGGTTTAAGGTGTCAAGAGTTATGGGTTACGAATTAAGGTTTAAGGGGTTAGGGGTTAAGGGTTTAGAGGTTTAGGTTTTAGGGGGTTATATGGGTTACAGGTTTAGAGGTTTAGGGGGTTAGGGGATTTAGCAGTGAAGGATTTTAGGGGTTGGGAGTTAGGGTTTTGGGGGTTAAATGGAGCCACTCTTAAATGGGTTAGGTTTTTAGGGGTTTAGGGTGTTGAAGTGGTTAGGGGTTTTGGGGTTTAGGGGCTTAAATGGGTTAGAGGTTAACAGGTTAGGGGTATGGGTTAAGGGTTTAGAGTTTTAGGGTTTAGGGGTTAAATGTGTTAGGGGTTTAGAGGTTTAGTGGGGGTAAATTGGTTAGGGGTTAAAGGTTTAGAGGTTTAGGGTTTAGGGGGTTAAATCGATTAGCCCGATTAGGAATTAGGGTTTAAGGGGTCAAGGGTTAAGGGGTTAGAGGATTAGGTGTTTAAGGGATTGAATGGGTTATGGGTTGGGAATTAGGTTTAAGGGGTTATAGGTTTAGGGTTTAGGGGGTTAAATGGGTTAGGGTTGGTTTAGAGATTTAGGGGGTTAGGGGATTTAGCAGTTAAGGATTTTAGGGGTTAGAAGTTAGTGGTTAATGGGGTTAAATGGGTTAGGTTTTTAGGGGTTTAGGGTGTCTAATTGGTTAGGGGTTGGGAATTAGGGTTTTAGGGGTTAGGGGTTAAGGGTTTAGAGGTTTAGGGTTTAGGGGGTTAAATGGGTTACAGGTTTAGAGGTTTAGGGGGTTAGGGGTTAGGGTTTTGGGGGTTAAATGGAATCCACACTTAAATGGGTTAGGTTTTTAAGGGTTTACGGTGTTGAATTGGTTAGGGGTTGGGAATTAGGGTTTAAGTGTTTAGGGGTTAGGAATTAGGGTTTAAGGGGTCAAGGGTTATGGGTTGGGAATCAGGGTTTAAGGGTTAGGGGTTTTGGGGTTTAAGGGCTTAAATGGGTTAGGGGTTAACGAGTTAGGGGTAGGGGTTAAGGGTTTAGAGGTTTAGCGTTTAGGGGTTAAATGGGTTAAGGGTTTAGAGGTTTAGTGGGGGTAAATGGGTTAGGGGTTAAGGGTTTAGAGGTTTAGGGTTTAGGGGGTTAAATGGGTTAAGGGTTAGGAATTAGTGTTTAAGGGGTCAAGGGTTAATGGGTTAGAGGCTTAGGTGTTTAAGGGGTTGAATGGGTTATGGGTTGGGAATTAGGGTTTAAGGGGTTATAGGTTTAGGGTTTAGGGGGTTAAATGGGTTAGGGTTGGTTTAGAGGTTTAGGGGGTTAGGGGATTTAGCAATTAAGGATTTTAGGGGTTATAAGTTAGGGGTTAATGGGGTTAAATGGGTTATGTTTTTAGGGGTTTTGGGTGTTGAATTGGTTAGGGGTTGGGAATTAGGGTTTAAGGGGTTAGGGGTTAAGGGTTTAGAGGTTTAGGGTTTAGGGGGTTAAATGGGTTATAGGTTTAGAGGTTTAGGGGATTTAATAGTGAAGGATTTTAGGGGTTATGGGTTAGGGTTTTGGGGGTTAAATGGAATAAACACTTAAATGGGTTAGTTTTTTAGGGGTTTAGGGTGTTGAATTGGTTAGGGGTTAGGAAGTAGGGTTTAAGGGGTTAGGGGTTAAGGGTTTATGGGTTAAGAAATAGGGTTTAAGGGGTCAAGGGTTATGGGTTGGGAATTAGGGTTTAAGGGGTTAGGGGTTTTGAGGTTTAGGGGGTTAAATGGGTTAGGATTGGTTTAGAGGTTTAGGGGGTTAGGGGATTTAGCAGTTAAGTATTTTAGGGGTTAGGAGTTAGGGTTTTGGGGTTTAGGTGCTTAAATGGGTTAGGGGTTAACGTGTTAGGGGTAGGGGTTAAGGGTTTAGGGGTTAAATGGGTTAGGGATTTAGAGGTTTAGTGGGTGTAAATGTGTTAGGGGTTAAGGGTTTAGAGGTTTAAGGTTTAGGGGGTGAAGGGTTTAGGGGTTAGGAATTAGGGTTTAAGGGGTCAAGGGTTATGGGTCAAGGGTTAAGGGGTCAAGGGTTATGGGTCAAGGGTTAAGGGGTCAAGGGTTATTTTTCTGCAATAACATAATTCTCCAATCCCATACACTTATGCTTGGAATGTCACACTTAACATTCATTTCCTTTTCGGATAATATTCTTTATCCCCTTACATCCATACCTAGGAAAATAAACTTCATTTCAATTTAATCTTGTGAAACTAAAGTGGAAGATAGGAGGACCCATTCCAAGAAGGGCATCTCACTCAATGTTCAAATAATATTGTTCATTCCCTTACATCCATACCTAGGAAAATAGACTTCCTTTCAAGTTAATTGTGTGAAACTGAAGTGGAAGATAAAGTGACCCATTCCAAGAAGCTCATCTCACTTCAAAAATTTCTCGAGATTTTCAAGAATTTATAACGATATTAAGGTGCTATGCATTGTCTCCTTTATCACCTCATTGCATTTAGTCAATTGTTTTTTAAATTTAAATTTATTCATTAATTTCAAAAAAATATTATATAAATTATATATAGTTGTTTTTATTTTGATTTATGTTTTAGAATTTTATTTTATTTATATTAATATATCAATTAGTTTTATATAAAATATTTTTAGTTTTTTATATAACATTGATATTACAAAATATTGTAACAAATTTTATTTAATTAAATCTTCATGTATTTTTTATCATTAATAATAATAAAATAATTTAAAATAAAATTATAATATATATATATATATATTTTTTATCATTTTGTAATTTTAATAAAGTACTATTTAAATTATATAAAGTACCAATTCTAAAAACTTAATAGTTTTTGTGTTTTATTATAGGAATAAATCTCTCGGATGAGAGTTGAAAAAACTCTAGAATGAGAGTTTTTAAAACTCTCATACGAGAGTTTTTAAAACTCTCATACGAGAGTTTTTAAAACTCTCATACGAGAGTTTTTAAAACTCTCGGCCGAGAGTTTTCTAAACTCTCGGCCGAGAGTTTCATCGAGTAAACTCTCGGTCGCAAACTCTCGTCTGAGAGTTTTTAAAACTTTCAGCCGAGAGTTTGGCCGTGCGTTTAAATGTAACTTTAGGCGGGTTAAACTCTCGGTCGAGAGTTTTATAAATTTCTCGTCCGAGACATTATCTCGGCCGAGAGTTTCTGGTTAACGAAAAACGCAGAAAATTCTGCAGTTTTCAAGAACCTGCAACTTTGGAGGGGCATAACACCTACAAAAACAAAATGTTATATGTCGGACCAAGTACCATTAGATTCATCTCTGAATCTAGTTTCTGATGATATGAGATTGGTGGAGTTTCATTAAAAAATTCAATTTTTTATTAATTTTTTACTAAACTGTTTCACTGTGGAATTTCATTGTTCAAAAAATTGCACTGAATGAAAATTCAATAACTTTCAAATGAGGACACCAAAAAATTCAAAAAAAACATACTGGACTTCCTCTCCCTGTCTATTTCAAAAGGGTACTCTCATTTTTCTTATTGACGATTACATTGAAAAGAAAATCAAAGGATCATAAAATGTACTGAAACATCACTGTTTTTTTTCTTCGTCCATGTCAAAAAATAATAAAAAATAGTGATTTAATCCAAAAATTACCGAAAAATAGTCTGTGCACTAGTGCAATATATGCAGATTATGATGCTATGGTTTTTTTCCAAAAAATGAATAACCTTCCCTAAAAAAAGTAAAGGATCACAAAGTGACTATTTATGTTTGCCTGAAAATTTCAAGTATATGCAGTTAGTAAACAAGAAATTTACCCCTCTATATGTCAATATTTTTTTTTTTTTTTTTTTTAATATGGGTATGGAGGTAAGAAAATTCTCTACAATTCTTGTTTTTATGTCAAAGCATAATTTGCAATAAAAATATGAGTTTAGTGGAGTTGAAGTTGAAAAACATAGAAAATTACAATTTTCAACGTCAAAAAAGGGCAAAAAGTGTTTCCCAACTTCACATTTTCACCCTTAGATAAACTGGCATATTAACTAGATCTAGAAGTGAGAAACTTGGAATTCCACCTTTTGAATTTCCAATTGAATCATTTCACAAAAAAGTTCCTATATCCAGATCTAAGTCAGACATAAGTGAAGTTACATCAAATTTCCCTTCAGTTACTTCTTCACATCCTCTGATTCAATCTCCATCTTATCAATCTTCCATTTCTTCCACTCAAACAATCAGTGTTGTTAAAAGTGGTATTGTTCCAATTGTAAGTTCTTCATTCATTTCACCTACTTCTGGATCTACTTCTATATCTTCACAAAGTTCAAATCCAATTATGGCTAATCGACCTTGGACGAATCCTGGTGTTGTATTAATAGCCAATCCAAATCCTCTTTCGGATCATCCAAAAAAATGGTTACCTAAATATAATCCAGGTGATGGTCTTCCCGTTGAATAACATATCAACAATTTTATGTTATCCATGAATCTAAACGGAGTTGCTCATGAAGATATTGTAGTTAGATTGTTTTCTTATAGTTTACAAGGATCTGCAGGATCTTGGTATTTTTCACTTCCAGCAGGATCTATTACCGATTGGGAAACTTTTGAACAAGTTTTCCTTGCAATATTTGGAGATGATAGAACTGTTGCATCCCTAATCAATGCTCTTTCTAATCTTAAAACAAATTTAGGGGAAAGAATCAAAGATTTCAACTCCAAATTTAACAAATTATTAAACAAAATCCCAACTGCTTCCAAACCTGTTGTTGATGTGCAAATAGAATGGTATATTTCTTCTGTGCCTTCTAATATAGCTATTTTTGTAGATAGAGTTGGTAAAGCCACCCTTTTATAGAACATGAAAGAAGCTCTTGCAGTAGAGAAAATAATTTTGGCATTAGAAAAACGTTCAGAAATAGAAGACATGAAATCCAAGAAGGTGACATTCAATCAAGATTCAAAAAAGAAGGTCTCGAAAGATCCATTTGATCTTGAAGGTCTCCAAAAATTATTAAAGACTATGTCAAATGATATGATTGAAATAAAGAAACAAGTCGTTGAAACCTCAACCCCTAAAAAATCATTTCACCCATTTAAGAGAAACCCTTCTCCAACATCTCAACCTCCAAACGTAATTTCAAATGTTGAATCTGATCAAGATACTAAAGATCCCTCACCATTTGAAAAAGAGTTAGAATCAGAGGAAGAAGTTTAATTAAATGGTTTATAGGATTTCATTGTTCCCAAAGAGGAAGAAAGTGAAGCTATTCCTATGTCTACAAGAAGTAAATATTCTTTTGATTCAACTGTATCAAATCAAAAACAAAAATCTCACCCCACTAAGGAGAAGACAGTAGCTAGAAAATCTAAAACTCTTTAGACAGATTCTATTCCACCAAATCCCAATACAACTTCTAAAACTTTGAAAGTTTCAGATACAATGGAATATAATATAATTGAAGATATGAAAAATACTAAAGCAAATATTTCATTACACAAAATGACCAAACTCAAACAACAGCAGAAAATTTTGCTTAGAGAACTCAAGGCAATTCCTGTAGAACCTATACAACCACCAGTTATAGCACAAGCTTCTAAAGATATAGGAAAACCTCCATTGTCTGCAAACAAAGTAAATCCTAATGTTCTTATTTTAATTGGTGATAGATCTATTTCACACACTCCTCCATTACTTTTGACTTATGAGATTTTCAAAAAAAACATTCATAACTGTCTTATTGATTCAGGAGCTTCTTGAAACATTATGCCCAGAACAATATGTACAAAATTGAATATCACTCCTCAAAAGTCAGTTGTACATATAGTTCAATTGGATAGAACAAGAGTTGAAGTTATTAGAGAAATGTTGTCAGTATCCATTAGGTTATCATCCAATCCAAAGGTACTGCAAGTAATTGATATTTTGGTCACAGACATCCCTAAATTTATGGTCTTTTTCTAAGCAGGGATTGGTCTCAAAAGTTACATGGATATTTTGCTACTGATTGGTCACACATGTGGTTACCATATAATGGAAAACCAAATCAAATCAGAATTGAACGTGAAAAATTCATGAAACATACAGTTACTGAACTAGAAGAAGAAAATGAATATGTAGCCTTCACTAATAATATCATAGAAAATTATTCAGCTAAATCATTTCTTGGATCATTCAATGCTCAGGTTTCACCTTTTTCAATAAACACTTCTATTTCTCAAATTGAAAATTTTTCTCAAACAAATGCTTCTAGATGTGTTAATCTTAGTAATCAAATTCCAAAACAATCTTTATTTTGGACTCTATACTTTGATGGTTCAAAATCAGAGGATGGTGCAGGAGCAGGTTGCATTTTAATCGACCCACAAGGAGAGAAAATGATGCTAGCTTGTAGAATCGAGTTCCAGTGTACAATTAATACTGCTGAATATGAAGCATTGATACAAGGTCTGTATAAAGCTATAGAATTGAATGTTAAATATTTGCAAGTATATGGAGATTCTGAAATAATTGTTAGACAAGTCAGAAATATGATTCATTGTATTTCGGGACATTTAAAACATTATCAAACCTTAGCTCAAAATCTTACTTCCCATTTTACTCCATTCAATATCTCCACAATTCCTAGATTACAAAATGCAAGTGCTGATTTACTTGCTAATGTAGCATCTAGACTCATACCAGCTGAAGAATTTAGCCTAGATAGATTTTCAATTGAGTTAATTTTTAGGCCTTCCATTCTTGACAATGTAACAAATTGGAGAGTATTTAATAATGATGCAGATATAGTATACTTTATTACGTCTGACAAAGCTTATGAAGGTCAGATCATAGACGAACATGAACATAATTTACAGATTGAAGATAAACCAAATACTAATTCAATTCCCAAATTTGTAGTCAAAATGAAAGATCTCTATGATCTGAAAGATAGGTTTAAGAAGGTAACCAATTCAAAAACTCAAAGTTCTACTTTAAAGTTTGAATTGATTAATCTTGGTACACCAGAAAAACCTTAAAATATCAACTTAGGTCTTGGTTTAAAGCCTAAAGAAAGAATGTCATTCATTAAATTGCTAAAAACATATAAAGATATCTTTGCATGGGATTATTCAGATCTTAAGGAATATGATACTTCCATAATTCAGCATACCATACCTATGATCTCAGATGATAAACCTGTTCAACAAAAATTGAGAAAAATTCATCCCAATTTAGAAATTCAAATTAAAATTGAATTAAACAAAATGCTCAAAGCCAAAGTCATTTTTCCTGTTAGACATTCGAAATGGGTGTCAAACATGGTTCCAGTTAGAAAAAAGAATGGAGATATTAGGATTTGCATAGACTTTAGAAACTTAAATAAATCCTATCAGAAAGATAATTTTCCCTTACCCACCATGGAACAGATATTATAATCAGTTGCAAGATCTGAGTTGATGTCTTTTCTCGACATATTTTCAGGATACAATCATATCATGATATACCCAAATGATAGATTAAAGACAACATTTAGAACAAAGTGGGGAACATACGCATATCAAAAAACCTTTTGGACTGATTAACGATGGTGCTACATTTCAACGTGCTATGGATATATCTTTCAGAGGACTAATCAATAGCTCAATTGTTATATACTTAGATGACATTACTGTTTACTCTAAGCATATAAATAATCACATTAATCACCTAAAAAACATTTTTGAAAGATGTAGAAATTACGATATTTCCTTGAATCCAAAAAAATGTTATTTCGCCTTATTAGAAGGTAAATTATTGGGATTCATTATTTCTAAACAAGGAATCTATATCGATCTTGATAGGATTCAAGAAATTGAAAATATTCCTTTACTACACAATAAAAAAATGATGCAACTATTTTTAGGACAAACTAATTTTGTAAAGAGGTTTGTTCCAGATTTTTCCCAGATCATCTTACCCCTACAATCAATGATCAAGAAAAATTCAATTTTTAAATGGGGAAAAGAAGAAAGAAATTCCTTTGAGTTGATTAAAAAAGCCATCATTGAAGCTCCCTCCTTACCAACTCTTGATTTTCTTAAAACATTTTCATTATATACATTTTCATCTGATACATCATACGCAGCAGTTTTGACAAAGTTAAATGATCAAAACATTGAAGCACTGATTGCATTTTTTAGTTCTAACCTTCAAGGTGATGAGTTAAATTATTCAACTGTGGAAAAACAAGCTTATGCTGTGTTTAAAGCTTTGAAACATTTCATACATTTTCTCCCAAAAACACATACTAAAATAATAGTACCTTACTCAACAGTAAGGCAATTATTAGTCCAACGAGAAGTAGGAGAGAAGAGAGTAAGTTGGGTTACCGCACTTCAAGAATATGATGTAGAGATACATCCAATTAAAATTGTTAAAGGACAAGGTCTTTGCAGGATGTTAATCAGAGCCCCTCATTTACCAACAGAAGAAGATCAATCAAATGAAATACAATTGTCTGAGGTAAGCCTAAACGATTCTCAATCACAATATGCTGATCTAAATTTTTTCTTGAAAAATGGATGTGCTCCATTATATCTTAATTATACAGCAAAGTGTGCTCTGAGACTTAAATCAAATCAATATCAACTCATGGATGATGTGTTATTTAGGAGAAATTATGATTCTTTATTATTGAGATGTTTAGGAAAAACTAAAGCTGAAAAAGTAATGCAGGAATTACATGATGGACTAGCTGGAGGTCATTTCGGAGGAAACACCACAGCTCATAAAATACTGCATGCTGGTTATTATTGGCCAAATCTGTTTAAAGATGCACATGAATATGCGAGAAAATGTAAAGTATGTCAAACTGCAGCAGGAAGAGAAAGGAAAGAAACATTTCCATTACAGCCAGTAAACATCCAACAACCATTTGAACAATGGGGGTTAGATATTATACGTGAAATAACTCCTAACTCTTCAAAACAACACAGGTATATTCTAACTACAACTGATTACTTCACAAAATGGGTAGAAGCTATCCCATTAAAGGTGGTTAATACACAAAGTAGTACATATTTTATTGATCAGTTCATAATCACCAGGTTTGGTCTCCCATCAGCTTTGATATTTGATAATGCATCTTACTTTTCTGAAAATGCCATGATAGAATTTGCTTTGAAAAGAGGTTTTAAATTAAAATACTCAGCTAAATATTACCCGCAAGGCAATGGATTAGTTGAATCTACAAATAAAAACCTTATCGGAATCATTAAATGAACTATAGAACAAAATCATAAAAATTGGCATAAAGCACTACTATTTGCTCTTTGGGCAGATAGAATCACCCACAAAGCTTCAATAGGTACTTCTCCATTTGTGTTAGTTTATGGGAAAGAAGCAATTTTACCCACAAACGTAACAATACCATCATTTGCTTTCGTATAGTTTATTGAAGAGAATCCTTCCTCTTCCCTTCAACTTAGACAAGATCAAATTCTTAAATTGGAAGAAGAAAGAGAAAAATCAAAACAAACCCATATCCATCATCAAAAAATAATAAAATCTTCATTTGATTCAACTTCTGCCAGTCCAAAGAATTTCCAAATTGGTGATTTTGTATTGAAGTTGGACAAAGCGCATGAGGAAAAGGGTAAACACACAAAGTTTCAAAAACATTGGCTAGGTCCATTTCAAATAATTGAAGAAATAGGCCCATCAACATTTTTGTTGCAATATTTATCATGCAAAAAGGATTCTTTGCCTGTTAATGGGAAAATTTTGAAAAAATATTTCTCATAGGAGGTAATCCCTTCTATCCTTGTATATTAAAATCTTTTGTTTTTCTTACAAAAATAAGAACTTGATTAGTACTGATAGTTGGCCTTTCAAAGCAAACCTCAGATAATTTTCTTTTAATTTTTCTTTTTCCTTATAAAAAATGAAAATGTTAAAGAAGGAAAATCGAAATATTTAGAGAGACAGATTGATTCTATCTTTCTAAAAAATGGAATTTCAATAAAACAGTTATTTGTTTTGATGAACTCTCATTTTTATATAGCGTGAATATTCTTTTATCAGTCCAGAAAAGAAACTTTAATATAGCAAGAAATCTTCTTGCAGAAAGGCAATTTAATACTCGACATTATCATCCAGTGTCTTAAAAGGACCTATGATTCATCCCATCCGGAAAATCTTATAAGTTTTCAAAAGGAATTCAAAAGAAAATAAAAATAGATGATTTGAAGAAAAGCCTTAAAAGATAATAAGTCTCATCACGAGCTTGTTTACCATGTTCATAAAGAAAGAGTTGAATTGACATTACTAATACTGTCTACCAAAACAGTGTAATGACTTGAGATTATATCATAAAGAGAAGGGGTCTCATCAAGAGGCATCTTGATCAGTTTAATTACTGTTTGTGAATGGCATTGTCATTATTTGGTTACCAAGCCAAGACAATGGCTTTTAAGCAGATAAAAATATATAAGAGAGTTTTCATAAATTAGAATTTACTTATGAAAATTATGAGAAATAAGTAAATTTGTTTTAGTTTTTAGTAATTCTTCATGCAAATATTTTGAGAGAAACCCAACAATCAAATAAAAAACCCAAATATGGGAAACTGGTCCCATTATATCCAGTCGGAGCCACTATCCCAAACGGAAAAGGAGTTGTCTTAAGGTCCGGACCGGGTGGTTATCCCCCTTGCTGTTGCCACAGATTTTTGAAGCCTAAACATTTTTGGTGCTAGAAGGAGGGAGACTATGAATGACATATAAATCTAAACCTCAAACTAGAAGCCCTCATAAGAGTCAATCTCCCCAAAAGCATTCTACAACTTCCTGATCACACTCTAGATCACCAACTTAGAAATCGGAAATAGTAGAAACCTTTCCATCATCTCCTGAAGTATCTCGACAGTCATTTGTTTCAGAATTCACTCCCAAGTCTCCCGAAGTTCAGTCTTTAATTCAAGAATTAGAAGGAATATCTATTTCTACTGAAAATCCTGTTAACCCAGAAGCTTCTGAGGATAGTGTTACTTTTCTATTTAGGGATGGAAAGATGGATCATAGCTGGGTAAAAGGTAACCCTGCCAAAAGCTTAAAATTGCCTATTGGAATAGAGGCTCTATCTATGATAAAAAGAGTAAACTTATATAAAGCTGATCTGCAAAAGGTTATTTACTTTATCCTTTTTAAACTAAGTAAGGATTGATATAGATTTTCATACTTATATCTTTATAGAGGAATTCTCATGAATAGTGAATAAAAGAAATTTTCATTGTTTGGCAAAGATATTATTTATTTGAAATTTCCTTCCTTTAACTATTTTGTTTTAAAAAAAGTTCAGAATTTTCAAAAATTTTATCAGAGACATCTGGTTCTTCCAAGTGAATCGCCAATTGTTGTGCTATACAAAACCCCCTCCATTTATTTTTATAAATAAGGACCCTTTAAAAATAAAATAGGAAATTCTTTTTATTTCCTAAAATAAAAAACTTAGAAAATAAAATTTTTGTTTTTATTTAAAAAGCGCATCGCATTTTACATATCTTATTTCAAAAAAGAATTATAAAACATAAGATATGTGAACTGCGAAGTGCGCTCGAAGCCTTTCTGAGCAAATAATTAAAAAACCTTGTAAAAATATCAAAATCACCATTTCATTCTTCCTTTTTCGCATCGCATTTTAATTAATCAACAAAGTCATAAGAAGCAAATGATATAAGTCGCGATACCCTCGGACCCGACATACAGATAAACTAGGTAATATAAAACCTTTCGTGACTGCGTCCACTTTAATTTTTTCGCATCGCGCGCAACTTATAATATACATCCAAAACGTTATCTTATAAAAGTTGTGATCTACGATTTGCGCAGATCGCATTTCGCAACCTTTAAAGATTAAGTATCGAAAATATTATAAGAAATAATTGTGCAATGCATATTAAATGAATTCAGCCTGTGAAAACAACTTATGTCATATCAAATGAAATTTAAGATCTTAACGGCTTTAAAACGATTGATAGATTTTACGTGCGAAGCCATGTGATATATTAAATTAGGAATTATGAAAGATTATTGATAGATTAATTCTTCTAGCGTGCATTAGAAGTAAATCATTGATTTACTCTTATGAGACTCCTTATATGCTAAATTTTCTCTGTTCTCGGGAAATTAATTATTTGGTTGAAGAAGTTCAAAATGAGCAAAAGAGGCAAGGAAATTTCTCAAACATCATCCACCGAAGACACAAATATGTCTTCATTATTTTCAGACACTGTTTGCAACAAAGACTGTGGTAGTTCGTCATGGGAGGCAATGTACAAACTCTTCGAAGATGAAGGACCAAGGGTGATAGAAAAATTTTCTGCTACAGGCACTGATTCTACCTCTGATGCAACCCTTTTTGATGTTGCATGCTCGCACATTCACATAATAGCAGCGAGACCAAAAATTCTTCCTTATACATACATGGTTAAGTGGGCAATTGACCACTTAAACATTGAAGATAGAATTTTCAAGAATTCGAGAGGAGAGATTATGGGTTCCTTCAAAGCAGAGGATTTAGCAGCAATGTATCATCTACCAACCCCGCAGCAGAGATACAACAATAAATATGTGCAAAATTTCAAAGCAAAACATCAAGATCTTATCAAATTCATCCATGAATGGAAGGACAATGAAGCGCAATTGAAGCAAGACAAGTCTGGTACGCACCTAATTGCACAAATTCCTAATCCTTATTATTATGCCACTGGTATATTGTGTAGAATATTTTCCAAGCCCGATAGTACTATATTTTCAAGAGATTGGGTTCCCCTAATTGACACAATCGTCATTTCTTCTATCCTAAATTGGGCAGACATTCTAACCAATTACCTAGCCAAACATATCACTCAATATAGGAATAAAAGAAGTGTTTCGCTTAGAGAAATACCTCCATTTTATATGTCTTCTTATGTCATGGATGCCATTTTTTTTACTTCTAATTTTCCTACCATGGGTTGGAAATGGTCAACCAAAAACCCTACCCCGATTCATATCTACCATAGAGAAATTTGGGATTCCGAGTTCCACTTACATTTTTATAAAATCTACTACGGAGTCATATTACCTATGCATCAAATTATTTTCAACAAAAAGGCTCTAAAGGTTTCTGAAGAAGCGAATGTAGATATTATTCCCGTAGCAAGATGGTTTTCTAAAGAAAAGTTCACATATATTAGGGTATTTGGTAGTTATGCTTCTCCTCATGTTTTACCTTACTATGTTCCAGACAAATTACTTGCAAAAGAAATAGCATATCAGCTTGTCAATGGTGTTACAAAGCAATTGAAAGATGGTAAAAAGGCTATTTGGCCTACTTTCCCTCTACATTGTGGCACCTTTTCTCTGGCTAATATTGGCCATACATACAAAGAAGCTCCTAAGATTCAGTTGTTGAAATTGGCATTTATGCTAGGGAGATTACATGATCCTAATTATGTGATTAAAAATTACATCACAGAGCTAAAAATGAAGCCTTTTGTAAAGGAAGAAGATAAATTTGATGATTTCTTCCAAGGCATGGAAAATTTCTCTGATGTTATCAAATACGTTTCTAGTCAATTAAGCCAAGAAGATGCTGAATCTTTTCAAGAATATAGAAACAACAGACTAGAAAATGTTCCTTTGAATCTATGGACTATTGAATATGAAAAATGCACTCCAAGTGTTAGTATAGATGATGAAATGATAGATATATCTGAAAATAAATCAGGTCAATCACAGCAGCAGTTTGATAATTCAGATCAATCTGAGGAATCCGAATCTAAGAAAGCTAATTCAGAAATTGACCAAATTATTCAAGAGATAGAAGTGCTGGAGAAAAAAAATAGCAATGGGACAAAATCAAATTTGGAAACACTTCAACATACTCATAGCATGTTGTATCAATCCAAGCCCTCTCAAGTGAGAGACCTGGTAAATGAATGGAAAGAATTTTCTCAAGCAATAAAGACTTCAAAAGAAATTCCCAATATTGATCATACATCAAGTTTTCAAACACCAGAACCTTCACAAAATATAGTTGAAACTGTTAATTTGTTACAAAGAGTTCCAGCAGTGCATGACAAAGAAATCATACCGGCCTACCCTACAGATCAGATAGTTCTGCAGATTGAAGATATTCCGTCATTAGATATTTTCTACAGTCCTAGCTACAAAGTTGTGGTTAAAAGGAATAAATGAAGAACGATTGATGAAACAACTCCAAAACCAACAGATGAATTAGTTGATGTACTTTTGAAGGATTCCTCAGATGATCCCACTGAACATCTAACCAAGCTATCACAATATGCAATGGTATATACCACCATTACTGTTGATAAAGCTACTGAGGTTAGAATATTGTTGGAACAAAAGGAAACCAAAGTACAAGAATTAGAACAGTTGCTAAAGGAAGAGAAAGTCAGGTCCATTGAGCAGATCAAAATAAGAACAACTCAATTTCATGAAGATATTGAAAACCTCAAATTGAAGTCTCAGACAGAGCTTAATGAAAAGAAAGCACATCTAGAAAAAGTAATGGCTGAATTACAGAGTTAACCACAGTTAGAACAATTCATCAAAGAAGCACTTGATGTAAATACTATGTTAATGAAAGAACAAGAAATGTTTTGTCACCAAGCTTCCATGATTGATTCTTATTGTGATTCCAATAAGATAATGATTCAGCAAATAGCAATTCAGAAATTGGAATGTGAAAGACTTGAAAAGAAAATCGAAGAACACATTCAGTGGCAAATTTCAGACACAGGCAAACAAGCTAATCTACCACAAATACATAAGCTACACAAAGAATTTTTATTCACAGAATGGAGAGCACAAATTAATCAAGTAGAGAAATCAGCAACCAAGACATCCAAGAAATGAAATGAGATTATTCAGTCTATATGTGATCAATTATTTAAAATAGAACTTCTTAAAGAAAACATGTCTGATGTGTTTTCAGGAACAAAGGAAGTAGAATTAAAGTGGAGACAGAGAGCAGATACACAAGAGGAAATGATCAAAAAATTTAATAAGTTTGATCAGGAAAATTACTGGAATTTTCTGATCAAACCTTATCATCAACAACAAACTCTTCAGCCTCTTACAGATTCAGCAAAAAGATCTCAGTCAATAATCTCAAATGCTATTTTCAAGGGACAGATTCGGTCATGGATATCACAGCCAGCTCAGCTTAAAGCAATGCTAGATATTTGTCAACTTCGTGATCACACTCAGAAAGAAAGGCAAGATTTGAAAAATCAGGATTATTAGTTCAAAGTTCCTAGATTATTGTTCAAGTTAAGTTTTTAGAGAAAGGTTGTTTGAAACCTCCTCTACATTTTTGTAATAATTTAATTTTAGTTTGTAGCTAGTTTAGTATTTAAACTCTTCTCATGCATTTAGAGAAGGGTCCAGAATTTTATTGAGAACATTTGCAAATAATGCTTAATTGTAAATAAGTTTGTGAATGCCATGATAAAGTAATGGAACACGACCTTTTCATTTATATATATCATTTTGTTGATCAACGTTGATGCACTTTTGTATTCTTTGAAATACTTATTGGTAGAAGAGTTGAATGTGGCCTATTATCACTGGTCAGACGAACAAAACAGTACACATCTGGTACTATTATCATGTATGCTAAATTTGTTTTTGAATATTAGTGATGAATCCAACTTTCATGAATTATATATGAAATTTATAGTTTTTATCTGAAATATCAGTTGCACTATTATACGATATAAAGGTAGAAATTTATATGTTTTATATATGATCATCTGATATATGCGATATGTTTCTCATTTTCTTTTGATTAGCTATTTTTTCAAGAGAATCATATTACAAAGTAATAATTCTATTAAATTTGTGATGATTTTCATCATCACAGATTGAATAGATATCATTTTAAATCGCATCAAACTAGTATTATCCTGGGTTAGATTAAATTAGGCTTGAATTTAAAGTTTTGCATTTTAGAATAAATTTGTTTTAGTTTTTAGTAATTCTTCATGCAAATCTTTTGAGAGAAACCCAACAATCAAACAAAAAACCCAAATATGGGAAACTGGTCCCATTATATCCAACTGGAGCCACTATCCCAAACGGAAAAGGAGTTGCCTTAAGGTCTGGACTGGGTGGTTATACCCCTTGTTGTTGCCATAGATTTCTGAGGCCTCAACACCTTCTGAAAAAATTTCAAGAAAAGTTCTTGAAAATTAAAAACTACCATCCCCAAAGATTGTAACCATTGTAATCTTAGTACAACATCAACACCACCCATTGGGATGGAGAGCATTGGAATATTCAATACATATTCCCCCATGGTTAGTTTGATATTATGGCACTTTCCAGAGAAATTTATATTTCCTCTATTTGCAACCATCACTTGAGACTCTGGTGTTGGGTATATGAAGCAATTCAATTCCTTGCATACCTTACAATGAATAAAATTATGGGTACTACCTGAATCAATAAACACTATTACATTTTTCTTCTTGATATGTCCTTCTATCTTGAGAGTTTGAGGAGTGGTAATTCCTGCCAACGCATTATAGGATATGGTCGGATTCATTTCTTCTTCCTCTAGGGTTGATTCCTAGTGTATATCCTCTTATTTTGAAGTTTCTTGTTCCTTTTCTTCCTCCTCTTCAAAGTCTAAATAAAATAATTTCTTCTCAGCACACTTATGACCTTTAGCGTATTTGCTATCAGAATTGTAGCAAAGCCCTTTTTCTCTTTTTTCTTCCAAATGTTTTGGTGTTAACCTTGTAGGTTGTGGAAGTCTAGGAGTAGAAACACTTCCATCTTTATAGTTGTGAGTGGTAGGCTTCCTTGTCGCCATAATTTTTATTTCAAATTTTCTTGCCAACCTGAATGCCTTCTCCAATGAATTAAGTTCCCAAAGTCGAATCTAATTTTGGATGTTATCCTTTAAAGTCCCTATGAAGACATCAATCTAGTGTTCCTCTAGAATATCAGTTGCCCTTATATTCAATTTTTGGAAGTCCTCAATGTGATCCATCATTGAACCCTTTTGTTTGAGATTTATTAATTAGATAAAGAAGGTGTTGCTCTTTGTATCCTCATAATTTGCTATCATTTCCTTTGTAAAAATTGACCAAGTGACAATTTTTTTTACGAGAGAAAAGCCATTGATACCATGCAAATAATTTTGTTCTAAATATAAAGGTTTAATGCATACCTTTTGTGTGTTTTTCACATTATGGATATCAAAATATTGCTCCATTTGTAGTATCCATGTTACCAGATCCTTGCAATCAAAATTCCTCATATCAATATTTGGAATATGGTGGGTCTTAAAACCAACATTAGATTCTTTGAAATCATGATTAACATTTCTTTTGTTCTCATCATGCATTTCATATACTACCGTTTCTCCATTGGGAATCATCTTTTGTAGCAACTTTGTCAAACCTTCCTTCAAATTTTCCATGTCTACTTTTAGACCATTCTTCATGTCCTCCATGTTGTCTTTCAGTTTTTCTTCTATACCATCAATCTTAGCTTCCACTCCTTTCTTCAATACATCCATGTCTTTCTTAAAACCATCCATCTTAGCTTCCATTTCATTTTTGGTTACTCTTTGCGAGAGCGAAATTTGTTGCATTTGGTCTCGTAATTTTGATATATCATATTGCACTTCTTCCTCTTCATGAGTCATAGTAGAGCCTTATTAAGGCTTAATGGGTTTGGAATTATTTTTGTGGGGAATTTTAGAACCCAATACTGATATTTATGCTTCAATATGCCCTTGGAATCACTTCAAATTGATTTTTCAAACAAGACTTATGCAACTAAAAAAAAATACACACCTTTTTCTTGCATTTGAGGAGATTGATATTGAAACTGATATATCTCTGTAATTGTGGATCCCCAAGTTTTTATCTCCAGTCCTGTAGTATCCCTCTGGGTCTTCTTTCCAATGCCGTATGTTAGACCTAATTTGGATTCTTCAAGATAAAGTTATGCCCTATCTCCCACGATGACCTTAAATTATGGACTAGTTCAGCAGAGTGAACTTGTACGGTGTGCCACGTGTCACTATTTTGATTTTCGACTCTGAAATCGATACAAGAAACTAAATTATGTTTACTTGTGGCCACTTTTTACAGAATTCCAGTATGATTTCTGAAACGAAAGTTATGATGCTTTCCCCTCGGTCGCCTATTTGAGATGAAATTTTGGAGCCTGCAAAAACCCTAATGTCCTCAGATCATATATCCTAAACTATAGCGAACCAAGATCTAAAATTGTTACACAAAGTTCCTCCGGATTTTGGCTCAAATGTTTTTTTTTTTCGCTTTTGAAACTTCGTAGAAAACAAGTTATAGCGAAAATTCCATGATGACTTGTTTGCAATAGCAAAACCCTAGAATCCAAAGCTCTGATATCAAATGTTATGAAACCAACTCACAAATAAAATAAAAGATAGATCAATGACTTAGAAATCAGCCTCTTCGAGGGGGAAACCTCATTTACATTAAATAAATGAATAATTTTTGGATGATTCAAATGACAAAACCTTCTTTCTATATATAGGAGTCCAAGAGGTCAGAATATAATCCTAATCGACATAACAATAACAATTTAAGGGCACAAAAATAACAATAGTGGGCTTCTATGGGGCAAAATAATAACAATATGGGGACTACATGGTAAAAAAAAATAACAATAACGGGGCTACACTAACAATAACAATAAGGGGATACACTAGTATTATAGGGACCTATCATGGAGCCCCAACTTGAGGGTGACCTATGATTTAGAATTTATGAACCGCAAGGTCTACAGTTGGGAGGAACGTAAGTAGTCTGCAACACGTCAACAACATTCACATCTAAGTATTTGAGAACTAGTTTTATGTTTATTTTGTTGCACTTACATGTGGTTCTGTAATGTTGTGATTAATTGTGCTCAATTTGCATATGGTAGTTAAATTATGCTTATATTTTTGTTTATGCTTGGGAATATAATGAAATTTGTTAAATGTATTTGGTCACTATGTATATATATTTATTACTTAACTTTTCCTAGGATTTTGAGTACAATGGTAAAATTTTGTGGTTTGTGTGAGTGGTGTCACCTAGGGGTGGTTGGGCACGTTACATCCTCTGTGTAAAAACTAATAGATAATTTGATTCCAAAAGTTATTTGAAAGATTATTTATTGAATATCAATGTTGGTTGTTTTAATAAATGTTTTGACTTCTGAAAAAGAGTTCTACGGAGTGATGTGTTGAATTCGCAGGTTTTAGATCATGGTGTAAGATACAATTTTACAAAGTGGACTTTCTCTCTCATACAAAAACTACACTTTGTTTTATATGAATGAATAGGTTTTTACATTCAAATGGAATATCTTGATTGGTAAGTGCAATAGAATTTTAATTGTAGTGTGAGATCATTTTAGTATTGTTGTAAGTGGAATCAAGATTTCATAGTGAACGATCAAGAATTCTTGTTGCAAGCTTGATTTCAAATTTATAGAGTAAATTGGGGTTACAACACAATTTGAGGTTGCTAATCCGAACCTGAGCAAAAGTATTATAATTTTTTTTTCTTTAAGCCAAATTCACTTTATTGAGATTTTTTTAGTTGAAAAAAAAAAGAATTATCCTGTCACCAATATCTATCATTTGGACCAATTCACATCATAATATCTGGGTCGAGGAGTATCTGAGCTTCACAAATGTTTGTGGTGTAGCTTTAATCCAGAGTGAGATCGAAACCATTTCCAATATAAAGTATTTGGAGTGGACCCCATAACTAGACATTGAATTTTGTGCAATAAAAGTTATACAGGTCAGACCCTATCCAATCCTCATTGAAGTGTGCAACCTGCAACTGAGCTAGATTTCCATATTTTCAAATATAAGTTTATAAGCTATATAGAAAGGTATTTGGGGTAAACCCCACCAAAGGTTTTATAAGGGTGAACCAGATCCATATCAAAATTTATATATGAACCATAATTCATATGGGGTGGACCCCACTGTAAGTCACAACAATTTGAAGTTTTTGCCCAAAGGGATATTTGCGCCTTGCAAAGTGCATAACATAGTGATGGCCCAGATAACTGAATATTTAAATTTCTCATTCAATGCAAAAAATGTGTATTATTAGGGATATATGGCTGTAAAGATGTTTGGATCACTTGTTAGTTAAGGGAATCATTCAGATTTTAGCACACCCAGATTAAGGAGATATATCCAAGAATGAAGTAATTTGGGTGTCAACAAAGTGGAGACCATTCATATTCTTTCAGATCCCAAATGCAAGTGAAACTTTGGAAAAGTATTAAGTCTTAGGGCCTGGTTACGTGGATAGTATGTATGAATCCCTTGGAGTTCTGGGCTTAGAAATTTGGGTTTCGATTTGAGGATTTCACTTATAAATATGGAATGAAGAAAGGGTAAATTTAGGGACATGGATGCATTGGAATCAATCAATGAAAAACTATATTATTATGTTAAATCTCGCCAAACTTAATGTCATGGAATTGCATCACTTTTAACATATAAGGCATGAGTAAGTCCATCAACACTTAATGGAATTAAATAATCACTATATTTATAAGCATAAGCATGATTGATAAACTTAAAAAAAAATTACAATTGTAAATTTAAGTTAAAACAATAATTACAAGAGTAATTGAAAAAAAGTTAAAAGTTTAATCAACATTTAAAATAATAATTTTTTTTGGGTCAATTAGAGTTATCTTAATTAACAAGAATAAAATCCTCACCACTAAAATTTAATTCAAAATATTCCACACAACATTACACATAAAATTCTCACCACTAAAATTTAATTAACAATATTCCACACAACATTACACTTATAAACTTGTCAAAAGAAGAAAATAAAATAAACTCTATTTTCAAAGTTTTCTTATTTAAACATTTTTATAAATAAATACATTTTTTCACTATCAAGAAAGAAAAATAAACATAAAGGTAATTTAAAACCTTGAAGTGTGTATCTTTATATTTTAGAAATATATAAATAGAAATGTATATATACAAAAGGCAAAAAAATAAAATAGTGTAGCTATGATTTAGAATTAATTATTTTTAGAAATATACATACAATTTTCAGGAAAATAAATAATTCAGAATTTAAAAAGAAATAAATTAAGCTGTATTGTGGAGCTATGAAATTTGAAGTGTTTGTAAAAGTTTTTGATAATATTAATTTATTTATAATATTAAATTGTAATTAAAATACTAAAAATTTAAAATTTTGTAATCTAAAATTTACCTAAAATACTATATATTCCAGCCAAAATTGCTACTCAATAAACCATGCCAAAAATAAATGATATATATGTATAATTTAGAATTAATTATTTAATAAATATATGTATAATACATGTTATATTTATCAATATAAAATTTAAATTAATTATTTAAAAATATATGTTTATGACATTAATATACATGCCTTATTCATCATTAATTCACTAAAAATAATGGAAATTCTTAATTAATTATTTCAAAATATATATTTACGACATTAATATACATGCCTCATTCATCATTAATTCACTAAAAATAATGGAAATTCTTAGCTTGAAGCACTAAATTTTGCAAAGAGGAATCGTCGTAAAATTGTTGTTTAACAAGGAAGACTAAATTTATTTAATGAAGTGAATATGAGACATGTGAATTATTTATATTAATTTATTACATTGTATATTTGGGTGTATATTTATATATTTATTTAGAAATATATGATTAATTATATTTATAATTAAATATTATTAATATTTATATTTTAAAGATAAAAGTATTAAAATTAATTTATTAAGATTTTATATTAATTTTTTAATTAATTGTAAAATAAATAATAATTATTAAAAAATTAAATAATAATAATAATAATAATATATTTTTTATAAGTCCAAAGAAATTAGATTTAATGGTAGAAAGTGAAGAGTATTTTGCCATAGGTAAGGTTTAATTTTCATTAGGTTTTTTTCTAGGTTATGGGTTACTTTGAGATAGTGGTACAACTTGGCCCATTTATGAAGTTTATGAAATAACTGTATCTCTTGTAATAGTAGCTAATTTATGAAAATTATGAAATAGTTGTGTCATGTAATAGTGGTAAATTTATTCAATTTATAAAATAGTTGTGTCTAGTGTAATAGTGACAACAACTTTCAATGGGGGCACTTTGACATAGTGGCCCATAGTAGCAATTGATCTTTCAAAGTTTACATATTATAGCAATAACCGATCTTTGAAAGTTTATACATTATAGTGACATCTAATTTCGAAGTTTATAGATTTTCCACAACTTCTCATTTAGGTTATATATATATGAAAATAAAAAATGTATTGCATCACCAAAATTGACATTTGAATCATATATTGATTTTTGTGGCAAATGGATAATTTATTCACCATTTTTCTTTTCCCTTAATTAATTTGAGTGTCACACATTTTGTTGAATGTATTGCATCACTAAGGTTGACATTTTAATCACATATTGGTTTTTGTCGCAAATAGATCATTGATCCACCACCTTATTTTTCATTTATTGATTTGAGTGCTACACATTTTGTTGAATGTATTGCAACACCAAGGTTGACATTTGAATCGTATATAGTTGTATCTAGTGTAATAATGTCAGCAACTTATAATGGGGGCGCCTTGAAATACTGGTAGAACGTGGCCCATGGTAACAACTAAATTTTCAAAGTTTACGGATTATAGTCGCATCTGATCTTTCAAAGTTTATTCATTATAGTGGCAACTTATCTTCCAAAGTTTACAGATTGTCTAAAACTTCTTATTTCGTGACCTTGGATACTGGTAAAATGTGGCCAATGGTAAAAACTAATTTTTCAAAGTTTACGGATTATAGTCGCACTTGATCTTTCAAAGTTTATGCATTATAGTGCTAGCTTATCTTCCAAAGTTTGTGGATCGTCCAAAACTTTTTGTTTCGTCGTCGTATGTGGGAAAGTCGCCTACTTGCAGGCATTGCAGGCACTTAATGACTACCATATTCATAATGAAACATTCAATGGGCGAGGGAAGGCCAGGCGAGCTCCGTACACTACCCTATTGCCAAAGTGGTGTGCCATTTGGTCACCACATTAGAGAATTTAAAATTATATTTAAAATTAAAATTTCTTTATCTTTAATTTTTTTAAGTTGATTTTTTTTTAATATAAGTGCTCTTCCCAAATTTAACCAATAACATTGGTCACAATTATCAATTATTTATTTATTTATTTATTTATAGTTTTATAATATTATGAATTTAGTCATTGAGTTTATATATGTATCATTTAAATTACTACTTTACATATTTTATTTATTTTTATTTTTAGAAATTTTTTTTGAGATATATAAGATTTTGAAAAGTCTTTAATCTTATGTTTAATAAAGGCTATAGGTTTTATTGGTATAAGTTTAAAGTCATTTGGAGAGATTTTTTTTAATATAATTCCCATAAAAAAAATAATTTAAAGATTTTTTTGAGTTTTATAATATTATAAATTAATCATTGAGTTTATATGTGTATTATTTAAACTATTATTTTACATACTTTATTTATTTTTAGAAAAGATTTTTGAGATGTATAGAAAATATTTTTGAGATGTATAGACATTATGAATTGGTCACTGAGATTTTGAAAAACTTTTAATGTTATGTTAAATAAAGGTTTTAGGTTTTATTGGTATAAGTTTAAAGTTATTTGGAGATATTGTTTTTATATAATTCTCATAAATTATTTTATGAAGTGGTAAGAATTTTTTATAAGTTCTTTGTTTGAAGAGCATTTTGATATTTATGGACATTGTAAATTCACTTTATAAACTACAATTAATGCTTGTCAATAATTGTGAAAAGTTACAAGCTAGTAAGGGGAAATTAGAGTAGTTGGGACTCATGGTGATAATGCTTTTTTTTTGTTTAAATCTTGGCTAACCTTGTCTTGTATGATTTGTACGCTACTATATTGAGCCAAGTGGGTTTTCTTGGTAGCAATGCTATGTGATCCTTGGTGGCAACAATAAATGTATGTTATAGTCACTGACTTCCCCTTGATATAAATAACCAAAAAAAAAATGGTGGGAAGATACAACTTTACTTATGCTTCTATAGAGGCAATGTTGACAATGTATTTAAAGAAATTTGGAGTTGATAAATTAATTTTTGGCCCATCAATCTGTTGTCCATGGTAGTTTGATATACATTGCAAAATGAGTGATATTCTTCTCTTTGGACTTATTTTTATCATTACTTACAAGTAGTGTTTTTTGTTTTCACAACAATCAATTATCCAAGGATAAGCTCTAGATAAAAATTGAATATATATAGGAGAGTAGAATCTCGATACAACTTGTTAGATACATATGCATGTTGGATGCATAATAGGATTTTTGAAATTTGACTATAGTTTTTTTTTTATGCTCAATAGGAACCATAATGTCATTGAACATGTCACCTTGTTCTTCTCCCATATGTGACCTAGCGAAATGGAATTGATCTTGGGAAGTGGGAAGTGCTACAGTTGATGCCCTTGGCTAGACTTTATTGTGAATACTTGTTTACCATGTTAATGTTTTGCCTTGTTTAATGCTATGATTCCTTTTTTGTGCTTAACAATATTGAGGTTCAGGATATGGGTTGCTTGTAATTGTTTGTTAATGTGATGCTAAATGAGGTGAAGGAAATTGTGCAAAACAATGCGCTCACTATGATAGTGTCGTTCAAGGTGCACTAAGTGAAAACTAGATGGTATTATTATGTCATCTATAACCCATGAGGTGTAAACCACTTGACCTGTATGGAGTTTAGTCGCCATCAAATCTAAGATTCAAATTTCATAGAAAAAGTTTAACTATTGTACAATAATGGTGACAACATCCCTTTCTTTCATTCAAAATAAAACTAACCTAAACCTAAACTTAATTTGAAAGAGAAAAATTATTCTATAAACAATAAAAATAAAATTCTATTATTATTATTGATAAACTAAAATTATTGTTATTATTTTTTGATAATATTTTTAAAATTATATTACTATTTAACAATTTTATCATTTAATCACATTACTGAAAAACAAAATTATTAAATTCAAAATTCAAAATTTTTAATATATTTTATTAAAAAATAAAATACAAAATTCATAACTTAATAAATAAAAAAAATTAATTAGAATATTTAAAATTCCAATCGTCCTATCAATTTTTTTTCAAGTAAAATAAAAAAATAAATAATAAAAAAATTAAACATTCATAATTTAATAAATCCAAAAAATTAATTACAAAACAAAAAATTAGGACATGGATAGCTATTTCAGTAATGTCTTACATTCTACCATTGAAAATCTAGTTGTGTATGCAAAATTATATATCAGATTATGGATGAATGAATGACATTTTAATTTCCACGAGAGACCACCAGTTTTTATGTTTTTTTGCCTTTTGTAATTCAATCATTTTCTTATTTAATAGTCTCCTAGCTGAAAATACCATGCCAAGGGTTAGCATACTAACATATTACCATAAGTATCCCTAATGTCAAAGCATCACATTCCAAAATGAAATGTATTTGAGATTCCAGTGCCCCAAACATGCAAAATGTACACATATCTTCTTCCCAAGCTTCTTTAGGACTTTTCCACCATCAAGTTTCACACCAAAATTTATGAGAGTTAGTACTTAATCCATCAATAAGAATTTTTCTCGTGCATTGAATACTAGCTCTAATGCACTCTTTTTGGTGGAGATGTTGAATTCCTCAACATAATACTTCTTTATTCCCAACTCTTTATATTTGTCCTCCACTAAATACTAGCTCTAAGGTACTCTTTTTGGTGGAGATGTTGAATTCTTCAACATAATACTTCTTTCTACCCAACTCTTTTGCCCATATATGTTTATGGAACTTCTCCATAACAAAATTCTTTAGCTCCTTGTTATTATTGGGACAAACATTCAGATATTCATTTTTTGCATCCATTTGTAGTTTTGTCTCATTCGTGTTTTCTTTCTTTCACTCATGTCCTCATTGAAGATAACTTTAGGCCATCTACCTACTTTTGTTTGCTCAATTTTTTTTAGATATTTTATAAGATACACATTTGCAATTTCCTAGATGAGGGCTGCTTAGGTTTCATTCGACATTCTCTGGGAAAGAACCAAACTTTTTATTTTAAATTTATTTCTATTTTGAGATAAAATATTGTTAGTTCACAATTCACACCCATATAACATCACTTATAAACAAAGTAAAAATAAAAATAAAAACACTTTAATAATCCAATCTATATCTATAAGTTTTATACCCAATAAGTTCATCCGATATATAAACAAAGTAAAATTTGTTGAACCTGGCTAACGTACTCTCACAAAAGCATTGCAGATTCAGCGGTCAAGTTTTGATATGGAGAACCTTAAAATCTCACAAAAGCATTGCAGATTCAGCGGTCAAGTTTTGATATGGAGAACCTTAAAATCTTACAAAAGGATCGCGGATTCAACGGTTAGGTTTTGATATGAAAAACCCAAAAGCGAACAAAAAGCATTGCAGTTTTGGATATGGAGAACCGAAAAATCTTTAAAAAAGCATCGCAGAATCTGCCATCTTGGTTATGCTCCACAACGGAAAATTCGAAAGGAATCGGCAAATTCGAATGGAATCCAAGGCGCGGCCTAGGAAGATTCAACCCAACGGTTGTTTTAATTCACGGTTATAAAACGTTCATTATTCCAATGCTCTCTGATTCTGATTCTGCTCTCTCCCTCTCCCTGTCCCTGTGTGGTAATGTGGTAATGTTGTGCTGAGGAGCGCTCCTCGATGTTCTGTGCCTTTGTTCTGTTCCTTGTGTGTCTGTGTGTTCGTTTGTTGTGTCAATTTGTGTGTTAATAGTGTGATGGGGAGGAGGAGAGCAGAATTCAAACATACCTTTGCTCCTTTGAGACGGCCACCCAAATCCAACAGGTTTCGCAGATGAGACAGGTGGGTCAGTAGTATATGTTTGTTTGTCCTTTCGTTCATTGTTTCATTGGGTTTTTATTTGATACATTTATTGGTGATTTGTACAGGGATAGATAGGAATGCATTAAAGACAGGTGGGTCAGTAGTATATGTTTGTTTGTCCTTTCGTTCATTGTTTCATTGGGTTTTTATTCGCGTAGTTTACCGAGGCTGCATTTTGACCCGGAATCCGGTAATGATTTTCAGAAAATCCGGCAGAGATTTGCCCAGAATC
This sequence comes from Pinus albicaulis, assembly GCA_034641835.2. Taxonomy (NCBI): domain Eukaryota; kingdom Viridiplantae; phylum Streptophyta; class Pinopsida; order Pinales; family Pinaceae; genus Pinus; species Pinus albicaulis. The sequence continues at coordinate 964,353,041 of CM076577.1, forward strand.
TTGTTTACAGTTGTTAAACATTAGTATTTTGAGTGCCCCAGGGGATTTTGATAATGCTGAATCCATTTCCACTATCAAAAATGGATTCCAAGCACTGCAACTACCCGATTTTTTAAAATTTAGTTGACCAGATTCCGGCAGATTTCTGCCCTCTGGCCAAAACGCGGCCTCGGTAGACAACTCCGTTTTTATTTGATACATTATTTGTGATTTGTACAGGGACAGATAGGAATGGATTTTGATGCAATGGGTTTTTGGTGCGAATTAACAAGTTCCTGGGAGGATGGAATGGAGACGTGACTGCTGGGTACGTGCGGTTGTGGGGTGGAAGCAGCTGCTAACTGCAACAACACTGTCATCTCCATTGCTCCCGATACGCTGAGGCAAAAGCAGTCGCCATCTTCTGGTTGCCCCTAGGTTGTGTAACGATCATCTTCGTTTTTTATATAGTAATGCCTTTGTCCCCTATGGTAGGCTCTACTTTTGGTGCCATGTCTCTTTCATATTAGCGCATTCTAGGGTGTTTAGATGATATGCATGAAATTATAGTTGTTTAGGATATAGGTAGTTTCCGTTTATTCAGGGAACTGTTGAGGGTGGTGGTGAATGGTACGAGAAGCGATAGCCGAAATGCCCAAAAAACCTAATGGTGCAGATCTGTCTTTTTAAATAAATTTTTCTTTGTCTTGATTTTTAGGCGTTGTTGTACTCATTCAAGATACGATGTACCTCCAGCCGAATCTGGAGAGCTTTTCAGTCTTTAGGCAAATTTTGTTTTATGGATCCATAAACAAAGACCAAAAAAGGTTAATATCGCCCTTTTAAATAATTTTTTATGCCGTACTCATTGGTCATTGAGGGTTTTTTTGGGGTTTTTAAAATGCCGTACTCATTGATGTATTTGTGAGAGCGTACGCTCTGGGCTTATTGTATTTCTATGGTTAAATCTTGATAGTACTTATAGTTGGCTTGCAGTTAATAGAATTGAGAAAACGTGGTGAGTTGGCGTGTGAAGTGTGGTGTACTTTTATAGTTGGTATATCGACGCTCGTATTGGCCGTCGCCTAGGACGTTGCTGCACCCCACCCTGAGGTTTGGATAATGAATATATCCTCGTGAATATTTAAATATGATATTTCCTTTTTTTCATAAACGCGTAGTCTAAAAGGCCGCGTTTTCAACCAGAGCGGCAATGATTTTTAGAAAATCCAGTAAAGATTTGTCTTTACAGTTGTTAAACTTTAATATTTTGAGTGTTTTAAGGGTTTTTGATAGTGTTGAATCTATTTCCAGTATTAAAAATGGATTCTAAACACTCAACCACATGATTTTTCGAATTTTAGTTAACTGAATTCTGACAATTTTCTGCCATCCGTACCATTTCACAGGCTCGGTAGACAACTCCTTTCATAATCCTAAATTTGTTTTGTTTCCATTCTAATAACAAACAACTTTATCTCAATCACTGACTTCATCCTAAGACTGAGACAATGTTTGCAGGTAAATGGAATTAGAAGGAAGAATGCAAAAATGACCATCACATCATCCTTTAACTGATTATTCGTATCTGTGTGAGGTAATTATTAAACGCATGGAAGTTGGCCCCAATATCATATCTCTCTAATTAATTACTCTGTGTGGCGCTTGTTTATTTCTAATTTCTGGTACATAGATATCCACTTTATGATTATTAGACGCGTGATGTGGGCCTTTTACATTTTTTTATTTTGTTCAAAAGCAATTAGTGTCGTGGGTGGTTTAGGGTAATTTAATTAGGGTATTTCACATTGTTGTTTCGAATTTGTTTGATATAAATTTACAGAGTACATGAATTGTTTTCGTCTTGCAAAGTAGGAAAGGTTGTATGATTTGTTTCGTTGGGTTTTCATCTTATGCATTTAATTGTGAAATGTACAATGATGACGGATCGGAATGGATTTTGATGTGAATTATGAAGGGATGTGATGGGGCTTTGATGCGAATTAACGTAACTGCTAGGTACGTGCTGACGCAAATTGCAACGACACTGACATCTCTAATGCTCCAAAGACTGCTGAAGCTTTAGAGGAAAAAGCAGTCGCCGTCTTCGGTTTTCCTCTATGCTCTAACCATCATCTATTTATTTTTTCGTATAAATGAGATTCTAAATTAATGCCTTTGTCCTCTCCATCAGGGTATGTGTAGTTTCTTTTTATTCAGCGAAATGTTCGGGGGTGGTGGTGAATTATACGAGAAGCGATAGACGATATGCTGAAAAGTTCTAGAAGGTACAGATCTATCTTTGTCTTGTTATTTTTTGGTATTGTACTCATTCGAAGATGTGAGGTGCCTGCAGCTGAATCTGGAGAGCTTTCTGTTTTAAGTCAAAATTTGTTTTATGGATCCATTAACTGTGAACGCACAAAAGGTTAATAACTCCCTCTTAAATAGTTATTTTTTAAGTCGTCCTCCTTTTCTAGGGTTTTTTTGGGGAATCCATAGGTGTACTGTGTGAGAGCGCACAGTCTCGGATTGTGTTTCTATTGTTAAAGCTCGATGGTACTTTTGGTTGGCTTGCAGTTTACAGAATTGAGAAAACGCGGTAGTGGGCGTGTGAAGTGTTGTGTACTTTTATTGCTCGGATTGGCCCTTGCCTAGGACGTTGCTGCACCTTTCCCGAGGTTTGAATAATGAATAATATCATTGTGAAATATTTAAATATGATATTTTGTTGGTACCATGCCTCTTTCATATTAGGGCATTCTGGTGTTTTTAGTTGATGTTTATGTGAAATCACAGTTGCTTAGGGTATAGGTAGTTTCTTTTTATTCAGCGAAATGTTCGGGGTGGTGGTGAATGATACGAGAAGCGATAGACGATGTGCTGAAAAGGTCCAGAAGGTACAGATCTGTCTTTGTCTTGTTCTTTTTTGGTATTGTTGTATTCATTCGAAGATGTGAGGGGCCTGCAGCTGAATCTGGAGAGGTTTCAGTTTTAAGTCAAAATTTGTTTTATGGACCCATAAACTGTGAACGCACAAAAGGTTAATAACTCCCTTTTAAATAGTTATTTTTTAAGTTGTCCTCAGTGGTCATTAGTTTTCTAGGGTTTTTTTGGGGAATCCATAGATGTACGGTGTGAGAGCGCACACTCTCGGCTTGTTTTTCTATTGTTAAAGCTTGATGGTACTTTTGGTTGGACTGCAGTTTACAGAATTGAGAATTGAGAAAACGGTGGTAGTGGGCGTGTGAAGTGTTGTGTACTTTTATTGCTCGCATTGGCCCTTGCCTAGGACGTTGCTGCACCCTTGCCGAGGTTTGAATAATGAATAATATCATTGTGAAATATTTAAATATGATATTTCTTTTTTCATAAATCCTAAATTTGTTTGGTTTCCATTCTAATAACAAACTATTTCAACTTATGAGACTGAGACGCTGGCTGGTTTGCAGGTAAATGGAATGCTATGGAGGAGACACGAAAAATAAAGATCACATCACTCTTTAATTGATTATTCTATGTGGCCCGCTTTTATGTCTGAGCTAATTCTTAAACGCACGGGGGCATGGAGGTAGGCCCTAAGATCACATCACTCTATTATTAATTAATTATTTTGTTGGCACTCGTCTATCTCTGTTCTGTGGTTACATAGCAATCCACTTTATGATTATTAAACGTGTGGGTAATTTAATTAGGGTATTTCACATTGTTGTTTATAATTGGTTTGATATAAATTTACAAAGTATACGAATTTCTTTCCGAAGTCGTATGATTTGCCATACGAGAATTGTTGTCTTTTATTTGCCATAAAACAATCATGCTAGAAAATTTTGGACCATTAGAAATTTGTTTATTCCATTTTCATATATTTCTAAATATTATTATATTTTTTAATATCTAAACTCTATACTTTGCTAATATTATTTTAATTTCGTATATTCATTTGTTTTGTGACATTAAACACAAATAAAAAATTGTGTTTTCATTTATGTTTTTCAAATATATAAGTAATTGTATTTTGGTTTATTCATTACTATTAATTATATGGTATGTTTTTTAATTCAAAAAAATATTATTTGTTAATATTATTTAATTTTATATATTTGTGTTTAAATAATTATATTTTATATTTATTTTTAGATATTAAATAAAAACTATAAATATTATATTATTATATCTGATTAATAAATATATATTTTAAATATTATGCTTTTATTTATGTATCACTTTTAAGTATAAATATATATTTTAAATTTCTTTCTACATAATCTTAATAAGATAATTTTAATAATTAATCTATTGAATTTCTTTTAAAATACTACAATATACACAAACTACAAACTTAAACATAATATTGGGCTTGTTATTTAATTATTAGAAGTTATTTCTTAAAAAATTTTCATTATTAAATCTAGCCTCTAGTAATGCAGATCTTGCTTTGTTTTCAACTTAGAATTGTGCCTAAATTTGTCGAAAAATTAATAAACTATTGATTTCACATTAATATTTGGATTGTTGATAGTGTTTTTTATAGTTAAAGCTTTGCAATCTTTGTAACTTAATTTTTATTTTTGTGTATATTTGATTTTTCTCCAAGCCTTGATATTAAGCAGTGTTAGGTAGTTGGGATTATTAGTGGTAGTTAGTTAGTAAATATCCCTTTTCTCTTATGCTAAGGCAAGTTCATGTCACACCTCTTGCATAGGCACATTAAGGACTTGGTAGGGTTTAATACACTCTTGTACATGATCTATTGTAGCCTCCTTGCTTGAGCTTGCCTTGCACATGTTCCACCCGTGATAGATGGGATCCTCAGTGGTAGTTAATGAATGAACTTTTTGCTTATGTGCAAAGTCAAGTTCATGCCACACCTTTCCTGTAGACATGCTTAGAACTCACCCTTAGAACTTGACAAGGCTTAAAACAATTTTTCACATGACCTATTGTAGCCTCCTTCCTTAAAGCTTCCCTTGCACATGGTCCACTCATGAGATATCCTTATGTTGCTCTTGCACATACGCTTCCATAAGAGCTCATAGTGCTCCTTCCATGGACATTTTGGAAGGAATCCTCTCTCACTTACTCCAATTTATTATTTAGTTACATTTATTTTGCAAAATTAAATCAATGAACTGATGGAAAATCTAGAGACTTGTAGATCATAACTTATTTTCCTTGTCTTGATAATTACTTTGTGATGTTAGTTGGTCTTTATTTACTTATTCAGTTTTGTTCATCAAGTAATTACCAAAAACAATGAAGATCGCAAAGAGGAAGTAGACAGGATATAGGCTTCAAGGCAGCGAAAAACCCCTCCAAGGGGAAAACCCAAAAAATGCTTCTCTTATTATATAGAATCTTTTTAAATAGAGACTTCCAAGACCCAAAGACCAAAGCCAGCAAACCCCACAAGCCTGAAGGTAGTCCCCAGCAAGATCTCCTTCAAGGCAGCTTCCAGAACTTTCATATTGCCACTTTACTTCGACCCCTGCAACTAGCAGCTTTACTGGCAGTTTCAGAAACCCTTGAAGCGAGACAAGAAAATATTATCTTCAAACTTCAACTTTTGCTCCTCTTCTTCGTCATCCCGGCTACTCTTCTTCACCTTTTCTATTGTAGATCGAACTTGTGCTTGATGAGAGTGCTAAATGGCTCAAGCTCCTATCCTTTTATAACCTTTCTTGAGGGCCAAATTCCCTCCATAAGGCCGACTTGTTCTTCTACTTGGGTCGACTTGGTCTTGGGCTTATAAGTGGTTTTTTCTTGTCAAAATAATTATTTTTCTTTATTACAATGAGTTCAAATGGGACTGTGACACGACAAAACTTATAAGTTATTCTTTATCCTAGAAAGACCTAGAAAACATAAAAGCACGAAGAACATGCTTTTGACTCAAACTTGAATATGAAACCCATACTCAAAAAATAAAAATGTTTTTTTTTTCTTTCTTTCTTTTTCTCTCTTTATAAAGAATATACATTGTCATGATTACAATTTAGGTCATTATGAAGACCGAACCTGGTTACATTTTTCAACGCTCTATCTTAACTAGGGAGGTATTCATAATCCATTACATGGTACAAAGAATCTGAATCTTGAACCATTCTCATAAGATGAGTCAGATTGATAAGCCATCTTTGTCAAGCATCTATATATCATAATCAACATTGTCCTTGAAGGCCTTAACTATACAATCTCATCCTTTTTTGAGAGCATTATGCTGGGAGGCTTTGCGTGAGCTGCTACACTACCTCTGAGGCACATATCCCATCCATATGTCCACAAGGTGTGTCCTTTTAGGACTATTCGTATCTTGGATTCCCAATCTTGGATCCTCAAAGAATATTGGTCCTCTTTGACTACTCTTATCTTGGATTCCCTACCTCATCCTCAAAGAACATTGGTTAACAACTTCTTTCCTTGGATTTTACAATCCATAAGAAGTTCTAATCTAAGATGCCTATCCAATCCTCTGGACTCCATTCTTTCTTTATGGCCTTCACTAAGACTTACAACTGTTAGTCCTAGTCTAGTGCTTGACCCATAAAGACAAGATCTATCCAACATCACTCCCTCTCAATTAAGGAAGAGATGTCTACCAAACCAAGCTTGTCTCTCAAATACTCCGACTCCTTGCTTGGCAATGCTTTAGCGAGAATTTTTGCTACCTGTTCATTAGTAGGTATATAGTGCAACTCCACGACCCCATCTCGTACCAGACTTTTGATGTAGTGGTGCTTCTTGTTGATATGCTTCGTCCTAGAATGAAACACCTGGTCTTCTGTTAATCTAATAAAACTTTCAGTATCACAGTGTATATGAGTAGAGTTGAGTGGTTCTTCAAACTGTGAAATTTTTTTAGCACAGAAATCCTATTTCTAAATATTGATTTACTTCTCCTACTTGTTTTACTATGCACAAGTTATTTAACTGAAAATATTCATAAAAACATCGAAGTAAACACAACTAGCAGCCTACACAAATGCAGATCATTTTATTGAACATCACACACATATGACAAAGGACCCACATGATTTTTTGGACAAATGTCCCCGGAAAAACCCAATGCAGGAAAACCTGTGCAACAGATCTGATGGTTTATTATTATTAAGCAGCAGTATTCTGAGTACATCTAGGGTGCCATAATCTAGCTCACCCAATAGAGAAAACCTCGGCTACAGAGAAAAATGTGAGTATTACCTCATCGCAATTCCGGGCACTCCCGGATAGTCAGGTGACCCGGCTAGCTACGTGCGGTCTCTACGTTGCCAGCTAACGTATGGTTGCGCTGCCTCCACTGCATATCTGCTGCCCTTGCTTTGCGTTGTACTCTTGATCCTCTGACCAATCACTGCATCCTCCCCTCACTGCTTCTCTGAATCACTCAGATCTGATCTTCGTTTGAGCACTGCTCCGTCAGAAGATTTCAATCTCTTAGATTCTGTGTGTATTCTCCAACTAACCCCAAGCCCTTCCTTTATACTTTTCTCGTTGACACACCAATGACTATGATCTAATCTCTAATCAACGACTAAGATTAAAAGAAGCTTGATCCACGTCACTTAGAATGTTCTCATAACATGTGTAAATTAATTCACTTTAATTTTTCAATTTCCCTGAGTTAGACTTAGGGTCCCCATAAAAAAAAATTAATTATTTGAATAACTTTTACACTAAATGGAATTTCTCCAAACTCTTTCTGGTTCTTGGAGATCTCATGTGTTTTAGCCCCTCCATAAAGTTTCGAAGCTAGAGCACATCCGATGCTCTACCCCAAAATATCAACACAAACAAATCTAATAATAACTTCCTAAGCCAAACAACTTCCCGACAGACTTCACTTGTAGCAACATACTTAGCTTCAACACTACTTAAAGAAATTGTATCCTACTTTCTGCTCATCCATGAGAGCATGGAGGATCCAAGGCTGAAGCATCCACTTGTTGTGCTTCTTCCATCTGTCTCATTGCCACCGCAATCTGAATCTAGATATCCCATGAGTTGGATTTCATTGCCAGTATACCGGAGGCAGTGATGTATAGTTCCACACAAATATCTTAGGATATGCTTGGCTGCAATCCAATGATCATGTATTGGATCCATTTGAAATTGATTGAGAACATTTACTGCAAAACAAATGTCTGGTCTTGTATTTACCAGATACATCAAGGACCCAATCAATTGTTCGTAGCAAGTAGGATCCATCAGACTAGATTCTGAACTCAACTTCTTTACATTGGTGGTCATAGGAGTCATTGTAAGCTTGCTATCCATCATGCCAAACTTTTGAAGAATCTTGATCACATATTTACCTTGACCAAGATATATCTCACCTAGCTTCTGCAAAAAATTCTAGTCATAAGTAATAATGCATAATCCCAAAATACTTCATATCAAACTCAGTTGCTAACTGCTTCTTTCATTCTGGAATTCGACACTCTACTCTTGTAACAAGTAGGCCATCCACATACAAGTGTATGATAACTGGTTCACCTTGGACCACCTTGTTGTATAAGTTAGGATCTGCGTCTCAATAGGTATGCATCCATTCTTGCATTCCAAGCTCTAGGTGCTTGCTTTAAGCCATATAGAGCTTTCTTTAGTCTACAGACATGGGTCTCCCTCTGATTTATTTCAAATCCTTGAGGCTTCTCAATGTAAACCTCTTCATCAGTGGTCCCATTTATAATTTTTGTCTTAACATCCATTTGATGAATGTTCCATCCGATGGTAGCAGCCAACGAAACAAGTGATCTTATTGTTATATATATAGGTAGAGGAGCAAAGGTTTCCTCGTAATCAATCCATTCTTTCTGTGAGAAGCCTCTTGCTACAAACATTTCTTTGTATTTATTAATGCTCCCATCCATGACGTGCTTTATCTCGTAAATCCATTTTGAAGTGACTATAGATTTGTCACTTGGCCTAGGGACAATATCCTAGACATCATTCTTCATGATTGATTGGTATTCTTCCTACATTGCATTCCTCCACCCTTGATGTTTAGTTGCATCTTCATAGGAGGAAGGTTCCGCTTTAATAAGCTTCGTGATATATGCAACATACCTCGAATATCTTTTTGGTCTTTTACTTTTCTCAAGGTCCTCGATGTTGTATGGCCTTCTTCTTCTTGTAGAGTAGTTTTCAACCAAGTAGGTATCTTTCGATTTTCTAGAATAATTAATTGTTGTATAGGCTCACTAGGTCCTTCAATGTTTTCTTGAGTAGATGTCTGATCATCATTGTCCCTTGAGATATCCTCAAATATAGGTATCTCTTATTCATCAAAGTCAACTGGAACATCCTTTGATTACTTGTAAGTTATGTTATCATCAAAGATGACATCCCTACTTACTTTGATTTGACAATCCTCCTTAATATGGATTATGTATGCCTTTGATGAAGCACTATAAATGCTTAATATGGATTCTTTCCTATAAATGCTTCTTCTTTCCTATAAAGTCTCAACAGGTGTGCATTCATTCTTGCATACCAAGCTCCTAGTGCTTACTTTAAGCCATATAGAGCTTTCTTCAGTTTGCATTCATGAGTCTCCCTTTGATTTATTTCAAATCCTTGAGGCTTCTCAATGTAAACCTCTTCATCAATGGTCCCATTCATAATTTTTGTCTTAACATCCATTTGATGAATGTTCCATCCCATGGTAGCAGCCAAAGAAACAAGCGATCTTATTGTTATATATATAGCTAGAGGAGCAAAGGTTTCCTCGTAATCAATCCATTCTTTCCGTGAGAAGCCTCTTGCTACAAACCTTGCTTTGTATTTATCAATTCTCCCATCCATGATGTGCTATATCATGTAAATCCATTTTGATGTGACTATAGATTTGTTACTTGGCCTAGGGACAATTTCCTAGACATCGTTCTTCATGATTGATTGGTATTTTTCCTACATTGCATTCCTCCACCCTTGATGTTTAGCTACATCTTCATAGGAGGAAGGTTCCACTTTAATAAGCTTCGTCATATATGCAACATACCCCGAATACCTTCTTGATCTTTTACTTTTCTCTTGAGGTCGCCGATGTTGTATGTCATTCTTCTTCTTGTACAGTAGTTTTCAACCAAGTAGGTATAAGCAGGTATCTTTCGATTTTCTGGAATAATTAATTGTTGTATAGGCTCACTAGGTCCTTCAACATTTTCTTGAGTAGATGTCTGATCATCATTGTCCCTTGAGATATCCTCAAAGATAGGTATCTCTTATTCATCAAAGTCAATTGGAACATCCTTTGATTTCTTGTAAGTTATGTTATCATCAATGATGACATCCCTACTTACTTTGATTTGATGATCTTCCTTAATATGGATTTTGTATGCCTTTGATGAAGCACTATACCTGACAAAGATGCCCTTTAGACTGGTAGGATCCAACTTCTTTCTCTTGTCCTTGGGTATATGAATATACATAGGACACCCAAATATTCGAAGATGATCCACACTGGGCTTCTTTCCTATAAATGCTTCTTCCAGAGTCGTGTTGTTGAGAATCCTACGAGGACTTTGGTTTTGCAAGTAAACAATTTTCATACATGCCTCTCCCCATAGAAATTGAGGGAGATCTTAAACATGTAGCATGGCCCTGAGACATTCTTAAATTGTTCTATTCTTCCTTTCAGCCTTGCCATTTGGTTTAGGATTACAAGGAAAAATAAGCTCCCTCTTAGTCCCTTCTTCCTTGCATAAAGATATTAGTTCTTTGGAGGTGTATTCTCCACCATTGTCTGACCTCATTGTTTTTGATATTTCTCTTGGTTAGTTTTTCCACTTCATTCTTGAACTCTTGAAAATTTTCGAATACCTCATCCTTAATCTTGAGGAGGTATAACCAAGTTTTCCTTGAGAAATCATCAATGAAGGTTACATAATACTGTTGTCCACCAAGAGACTTCATTGCCATAGGTCCACATACATCTGAGTGTGAGATCTAAAACTTCCTTAGATTCAGTATCACTTCTTGCAAATGGCTACTTCACGTTCTTTCCTAGAGCACATCCCTTACAGGTTCCTTCATGTTCTTCCTTCAATTTGGGGATGCCATTAACCATTTGACTCACAGATGGAAAAATCTTATAATGAAGGTGTCCATACCTTCTATGCCATAGTTCGGAATTACTCACCTCCAAGTGGACTACGACTTGAGATAGAGGTGTAAAGAATCTATATAATGTCCCCTCACAGATCCCAATTAGCTTAGCTTCATCAATACTAGAGCCCTTACCCCATACCAAAACCTTGCCATCAACAAAAGCAACTCTATCACCCTTATCCTCTATACAAGAAATAGAAAGTAAGTTTTTCTTCAAACCTGGAATGTATAGAATATTGTTGAGGTGAATGCTTCCACCAAACTCAAGCTCCAATGAAGTAGATCCAATGCCTTTCACTGGATAGCTCTTGTTGTCTCCAAGTTCGATTGAATGAGAGGAGCTTCCTTTTGAAAAGGTTTGAAGTTGACTGCATTCTCCTGTCATATGTCTGGAGGCACCACAGTCAATAACCCATACATTCTCATCCTTGAAAGTGCCAGATAGAGCAGAGAACAAACTTCCTTCTATTACTCCTTTTTCTAGCTTGGAGATGATTTTCAATATGTAATCCTTGATGGATGTAGCTAGTTTTCCAAGAAATTTGAAATCCTTCTCCATAACTCTTGTCATAGTTCCAACTATAATGTGATCTTCAGTCTCCTTCTTGAACCTTAGCTCCGATTCCATGTTGGAAAATCTGGAGACGTGTAGATTATAACTTATTTTCCTTATATTGATAATTACTTGTGATGTTAGTTGGCCTTTAATTACTTCTTTAGTTATGTTCATCAAGCAATTACCAAAAACAATGAAGATCACAGAGACAAAGTACAAAGGATATAGGCTCCAAGCCAGGGCAAAATCTCTCCAAGGGAAAAACCCAGAAAATGCTTCTCTTCTTATATAAAATTTGCTTACAAAGAGACTTCCAAGACCCAAAGACCAAAGCCAACAAACCCTCCAAGCCCCAAGTCAAGCCCCAACAAGATCTCCTTCAAGGCAGCTTCCAGAATTTTAATATTGCAATTTCGATCCCTGCAACTACACATAATTTCGGCCTCTTGCAACTGGCAACTTTATTGGCAACTTCACAAACCCTAGAAGTGAGACAAGAAAATATTATCTTCAAACTTCAACTTTTGCTCCTCTTCTTCGTCCTCCCAGCTACTCTTATTCACCTTTTCTATTGCAGATCGAACTTGTGTTTGATGAGAGTGCTAAATGGCTCGAGCTAATCTTCTTTTGTAACCTTTCTTGAGGGTCGAATTTCCTTCATAAGGCCGACTAGATCTACTATTTGGGTCGACTTGGTCTTGGGCTTATAAGTGGAATTTTCTTGACAAAATAAATATTTTTCTTTATTACAATGAGTTCAAATGGGATTATAACACATGACAAAACTTATTCTTTACCCTAGAAAGACCTAGAAAACCTAAAAGCGCGAAGAACATGCTTTTGACTCAAGCTTTATGAAATGTGAAAATTCCACAACTTGGAATCCTACTGCAGCAACTGATTAGATTTCTTCTATTTGCTAATTTACTGAACAAATTATATATTGTTTATTAGGGTAAATATCGAAATCAATATGCTGCAACCTTCAAAAAATAAATACAACGCATGAAAGTTAAAAACACACACAAATAACTCGGTTATTTTTAGACTAAGTCTCTGGAAAAACCCAACTTGAGAAAACTGGTGCAGCAACTGATGGTTTGTATATTATGCAGTAGTAAATTCTGAGTACAAGTCTATGGTTTCCCAAACTAGCAAACCATACAGAGAAAAAAATATGACAAAAAGCTGGTGAGAAAATTCTCAATCTACCACTGGCGATCCGAGATTGATGTGGGCTTAGGATGAGCTGTCCTGGGCAGTCGTTGCGTCAGCCTATGCAGTGTTGGGTCACACATGTATGAACTATGTCACCTTCGCTATATGATCAACTTCTGTCTGGAAACTTGACCCTCCTAGCCTCCGGGCTCTCACTTCGGCCTCTGGCACTGAATCAACTATCTCCCAGCAAAAACGGAATCTCCTCCTGAAGCTCTGCGTTGCTTCTGTGTATGCTCTGTGCTGCCTCTTTGTGGCACTTGCTGTCTCTCTGCTTTGCACTCACCGGATCTAGAAAAGCTTCCTTTGGTCTTACTATTCCTGCCCCTCTCTCACTGCAACGATCTCACTAGCTCTCTTGTCGAAAACAAAACGTTGCTACTCAAGAAATCGATCTGCTAGTGAATTTTATTAGCACTCCACTAGTTCTCCGAAGGCTGAAAAGGAGACCAACAAAGGTAACCACAAACCACTTTGACCTAGTAGTTAGCCTTATTGGGCTGAGAGGGCTCTCTCAATGAGATCACAGCCAAGGATTGATTGTGACATGAAATATATTAGGCTAGATATGATAGGTTCAGGTAGGTTTTAAGAAATTTAGGGTTGATGCTGGATCAGGGATGCAACCAAGTAGCTAGGTCTAGGGATCAAAGGGCTTACAGCTGCAAAAATATAAAGGAGCAAGGTAGAAGTGGATTTATGATGGATTTAGGGTTTTTTAGGTGTAGTGGTGAGTCTGAATAGGTAGAGGGATTTAATGATCATTTTCATTCATGAATTCATTAAACATGGAAGCATAAAACACAAGATGACATTTCCATATAAAAAGAGCTAAATCAATAGAATTCTTCCTATGAACTGTAAGGAAAACCACTGAAGATACAAGGTATAAAAGAGGAGCTATAAATCATTCAATAAAGACTATAACAGAGAAGATACATGATCATAAACTCACTGCACATGAATTCCTAGATAATAGCTGCAACTTCATCCTTTGATTTCTGAAAATAAGTGAAAGTACAAGCTACAAGATTACAATCCACTGGTGTCCCACCAGTCAAATGACTCTGAAAATGATAGGTATAGACCAAAATAACATCTCCCCTCTCTTAGGGGTCGAATCCATCAGTTGTGGAGTTGATTACATGATAAGCTCAACAAAACCCTTATCTCTAGTGGAGGTTAACCAATTCACCTCATCATAGGAAAGTAGATACATCTGACCAAAATTACACTACCAAACATGTATCTACCCTAATTTACCATTTACCAGCTCAATTACATCTCATGGCATCATCATTTCGTCAATTACATCAGCAAAGAGTCGAACTAGGTCAAAATTTCAGTGAAAATTGCCTTCTGGAGAAAGCGTAGCGAAATCAGGAGAAAGTGTAGTGTGCTCAGAGAAAGCGTAGCGAGCTTAGCAAAACTGACTTTTGGAGGCCTTCTATGTGTCCAAATCAGGATCTGAAGGTACCATTGGAAAGCTTTGGATGTCTGCTAAATGATAGGCTCATCAAGCACTGAAAAAGGTGGCTCATAGCCCTCCAAATCTTCAATCTCCCAAGACTACTTAGAAAGCATAGCGAAGGCTATAAAAATAGGGTAGAAAGGTGATTTTTAGCATGTTTTTGGGCATTTTGACCCCCCATAAGTGGTTGACTTGGTCAAACCGCTGACTCATATTGATGTACTTATTAAAGGGAATCCAAAAATGTTGAGTTTTCCTCCAATGTATTCCCCCAAAAAAAAGTGTAGCGTGGCCCACACTACGCTTTTTCCAGTATGACTAGTTTTTCAATTTCCCAATTTTGACCAAAATGTCACAAAAAACAAAATTTGCCCCAAATCTCCTCAAAATTGGTCCGGAGGTGCCTCATGAGGTATGTTATGCTACTAGGGATGCATCAGCATGAATCTCCAAGTTATCCTTATCATTTTGACTTTTTAGGGTTTCCTTCGACTTGTCTTGCAATTGTTTGACTTTGACATTGCAAATTTGATTTCTTGCATAGTAATGGTCAGCCATGTGCTTATGTATCTTGTTGTCCCTGTTGGCCTTGTCAAGGAGCTTCTCCAAGTGAATGTTGACCTTCTCAAGCCAAAACTCCATATTTTGATTGATTTCATTGGCTATCCTTTCTTCAAAACTCAACTCTTCATCTGGTGGATTTTTCTCTCTTTCCTTCTGCAATGCTTTTTTGAGACCCGTGGTTCTTGGTCTCTTCCTTGTCTCCTGCTCTTCATGTTTCCCTAACTCTTCAGTCTCAATCACTCCTTTGCCCTTTGCATCATGCATTATAGCCTCAAACTGACTTTTCTCTAAAGACAATTGTTTTGCCTTCAACTGATGGTTTTCTTGCTCTAGGAAGGAAATGATGAAATTGGCCCTTGCCAAGTTGTCTTGGAGCTCTTTGATCTGAGCATATTTGTCTTTAATGATCCTCTCTAGGTTTTCATGCTCTTCACTAGCCTCCAAGTCCACTAAGTCAAAATCCTGCTCCTCCTCATGCATAGATGTCTCATGCTGTGAATGTAATCCCTGCTCTGCTGATATGGGCTTGGACCCTTCCTCAATTTGAGGAGAAAACACAAGCCTTTTGCCTGCATGAAAGTGTCCCAAGTGATGTTCTTCTGCTCAAGCTGGTGTAAAACAATGATCTTGATCAAGGCATGGTGGAAGAGGCTTCTTTCAAGACTACTCTGCTTATGCTAGACCTTTTCTGCCATCTTTGCCAAATTTCTGAAGAGGTAATAGGGAAAATTGAGTGGTTTTACCCCTGTGAAATGCATAAGAAGTCTAACATGATACCCATACAGTTTAGAAAATCTTCCCCCATAGGTGAAGTACTTCGTGATGATCTTCATGAGTGGTGTGTACTTCTCAAGGAGGTGCCTAACAGGAAAAATCTTCTTCATGTGTTGTTGGTGATGTCTTCTAAGATGCGACTGATAGTTTTGAAGGGCTAGATCTTGGTTCTTAAACCATTTTTCACCATGATTAGGCATTCGTGTGGCCTTAGCTACTATATTAGTTGATATAGTGAAATCAAGCCCTGCAATCATTACTTTGTCCCTTTTATGTTGAGTGGCAAACAACTTGGTCAATGTGGCATTATATTTGAATTTCTCAACTAATTGACAAAAAGGAAGACACCCTACTACTTGAAAACAATGCTTGGACAGAGGTGTAGACATCATTTCAAGGGTGTTTAAAGGTTCATTTCTTATCACCTGATCTCCTTTGTTATAATTTTTCTTCTCCTCCATTTGTTTGATTGCAAGGGGCAAAACCTTAGTATGACAAAACAGTGGAAGGGGAAAAGGGATAGGATGAATGGGTTAGGGATAGGAGTTGAGAATGGGAAAATTTAGGGAGATGGTTAGGGGTTTTAGGGAGGTGTAGGAAGTGAAATGAGTGAGGGGGTTGGGCTAGGAAATCTAAACACAGTCCTAGCTAGGAAAACTGTCCAAATTGGCATAATTGAGCTAGGGTTTAGGGTTTGGGACTTAGGAATGGGGAATGAGGGACTGTGAAGGCTATGGTAGATGATTTTGACTTTGAGGGAGGTAAACAAATCTGTAGGGGAGTGTATTTACCTTGC
The DNA here is from genome assembly GCA_034641835.2 of Pinus albicaulis. Taxonomy (NCBI): domain Eukaryota; kingdom Viridiplantae; phylum Streptophyta; class Pinopsida; order Pinales; family Pinaceae; genus Pinus; species Pinus albicaulis. The sequence goes on from CM076577.1 coordinate 964,369,508, forward strand.
AAATTGTGAAAAGATGGTCTAGCTACAAAAACGCAGCATAAAGGCCAATGTAGGGTTTTCACACTAAAATTATGAAATTGAGCTGCAAGGAGGGGTTTACTGATTGTAACTTACTTGTCCACAGATTTTTGACACATTGACAACCTTCTAAAGCCTTCAGAACTTGGTTTGGTGCCTCCAAGAGAGAAAATGCAACCTGAAGAAGAAAGGATAGTGGAGGGCAGAAAGCGCAACATGGCTTCTCTGGCACCAAATTTTTGAGCTTTTTGTCTTGAAATCGCTGAATTTGCACTTGGTGATGGATGAGAGCTCTTCTTGGATGATTTGAATGAACAAATGAGCTTGCGTTGGTATTTTATAGCTTGTATTGGTCACTTTTCTTCATGGTAGTGGGATGTCCCACTACATGTCCTTTCACTTTTGCTTTGTAAACCTGTGACTTTGACACTTTGTATGCAACTTTAGGAACATGATGAAGTTATTACATATTAAAACATGAATTACATTTGAAATCAAACTTATTGAACAAAATTACCTATTACCACTCCTCCAATTGCTGGATTTTATGCATGGAATGACAGATTTGGTGACCTTCAAACCCTAATGACCTAATGGAGATACTGAACTGAATGAAATCATGACGGTGATGATTGGAATGATGATGATGAATTTTGAATGATGGTACACTCAATTGAGTGATGACAAGGACCAGCATTTGAAATTTTGAAAGGAGTGGAAATAGTCCTAGACCTACTACCCAGTGACCAAATTTTTACTTGAAGACCTAATGAAATGACAAAAATTTGATTATGAGACCCTAAAAAACACGATAAGGGTCCATTTGATCACTAGTGACAGGCTGTATAGATTGACACTAACAAATTCGATCTCTGCAAGTGTGTTCTCCAAGTGCCCTTCGAGTTCTTCTTATAATCTCTCGTTGAGTCTTCAACGACCATGATTAAAACTTAATCTATGGCTAAGATTAACTAAGACTCGATCCATGCCTTTTTCTAGAAGATTCGCACCAGACTTTAATAGCTTTTAATTAATCATAATTCCTAAGTTTAGACTCAGGAAATATTAAAAACTGATTAATTATTTTCATTAAGCCATCTCTAGGTGAAATTTCCCCAAACGATTTCTGCGTATTGGAGAATACATGTGTTGTAGCCTCTCTGCGAAATCTCAAGGCTAGAGCACATCCGATGCTACAAAAATTAACACTCCCTCTTAGCGAGGAACGTGCTCTAGTATTGTTGCCTTCCTGATAGAAATACTCTGATTCTGCACCATCTCCTGTTGCGCTGCTGATGTTTGGCTACTGCCGCCCACCAACTACCGCGCAACTCTGTTTCTGCGTTGCATTCGTGTTGCTGCTGACCCTATATACTGCCGCCAACTACTGCATCTGCACTGCAACTCTGTCGCTGCTTCCACTGCAACATCTGCAACTGTCTCTCATTTTCTGTTGCTGCAATTGAGAGATATCCATCATATTGAACCAACTGTGTCTAGTTTGATGCATCTGTCACCTAAGTCCTAACTGCTGCTAGTCTCTACGCTGTCATTGAAGCCTCTACGCTGCTGCTGACTCTGCACTACTGCCAACTCTGCTCTGCGTTGCTCAGTCTTTGACGCTGCTAGCTACTGTTTCGGTGCTCTCGCACCTGATTGCACTGATTGCCACTGGTCCATCCTGCTACTGCTGCTATGGGGTCTGTAGCAAGGTATTGATCCAAAGGGTGGACTCCCCAAGGATACTACCCAACTGTAGCTCTCTGGGGCTACAAGACCAAATCACCCTACCTCACCCCTGAAGGTATATTAGTGATCATGACAAACTCTTCCTCTAGTCTCGAGGACAACCTATCAATCTCCGCGGATGCAGCCTACTGATCATGCTTATCCTCTTTGTCCCTCTCTTCCTGAGAGGACACTGGGTGCTGTAGTGACCAAGTTCACCACATCTGAAGCATTTGATCTTGGATATGTGATTATTCCTTCTGCATTGCTCCTGTAGCCCCTTTGATGCAAGGATTGCGTTTTCCTCCTCCTTTACTTCCTTTGTCGCACTGTTGTTGTTGCCACTAATGGTGCTCTTCATCAAGTCTCGCCTCATCTCCTCATGTTGTAGATATTCTCACATCCTGTCCCAATTTGACAAGTTTTCTCAGCCCAGGATACTCTAGACGAATACTTTCCACTCCTTTGAAACATTATTCAGAGAAAATCGTACATACTCTGTAGGTTGGGGCATTGACCCGACTGTAGACAATTGATCCTGGACTTCCTGAAGTTTATTAGGGAAGGTGTCTATACGCTCCCCTTTCTGCATCCTAGTACAAATCATCTTCTCCTCCAAATACATCTTCCGCTGCTCGGAAGATCCTTGGTATAGCATAGCAAGGGCATCCCACATGTGCTTGGCAGTGTCCTTGCCAACTATGTGAGACACTATGTGATCTCGAACTCCATCAAGAATCCACCTCTTTGCTTTTTCCATCTCCTTCTTGCAGCCCTTATGCTGATCTGGGTCTGTGGGTACAGGTACCACTGAACTGATATAGGTTTTGAGATCATATTCGTCTAGAAGACAGGAAATCTTGGCCTTCCATATTGCATAGTTTGTTGAACCATCCAAGCGGTCCTGATCTCTCAACCCTGCTAATGCCATCTCACTTGAAATGTCGAACTCTACCTCTTCTCCTCTACACAGCTGTTGACTGGCTCTATGCACTCCCTGTGGGAGTGTGAAAACCTGCTCATGGCTACTGCTGCTTTGTGTGGAGAATTTGAACTTCTTGGCTAGAAGTTCCCTGAGGAAAGAATTCCCTCAGTGTGTGCTCTTCTTCCCTTCTGACGCTATTCTACTAGAAACTGCTGCAAAATAACGACATCCTAGCTGAAGATATGCTTTGCAAGAAAAACGTTGCTGCTCCCTCTACCTCTGACAATCCTCGATTTGGAAACTTTGTTCTCTGTCGACTCACTCAAAGAAACAAATTTTCCTCAAAATTTTGCCTTGCTGGCAAATGGACTACGCAACCTCCTTGGGTTTCGAGACGCTGTTCACGCAGTGCCTCGAAGCTCCCTCTTTCCTTCTGCAACTGAGCTCCTCCGCTTCTATTTGTGCTCTGATATCATGTGAAAATTTCACAACTTGGAATCCTACTGTAGCAACTAATTAGATTTCTCCTATTTGTTAATTTAATGAACAAATTATTTACTGTTTGCTACGGTAAATATTGAAATCAATACGTTGCATCCTTCACAAAATAAATACAATACAGGAAAGATAGAAACACACGCAAATAACTCAGTTATTTTTAGACCAAGTCCCGGAAAAAACCCAACTTGGGAAAACCGGTGCAGCAGCTGAGGATTTGTATATTATGCAGTAGTAAATTCTGAGTACAAGTCTATGGTTTCCCAAACTGCCAAACCATATAGAGAAAAAATCTAACAAAACGTTAGTGAGAAATTCTCACTCTGCCATTGGTGAGTCGACACTGATTTGGGCTCAGGTTGAGCTGCTCTACGCAGTCACTGCGTCGACCTACGCAGTACTGTGTCACACAGCTAGGAACTACGTCACCTTCGCTATTTGATCAATTGTTGTCTGGAACTCTCACTTCGACCTCTGGCACTGAATCAACTTTGTCTCCTAGCAAAAACGAAATCTACTTCTGAGAGGATTCTCGCAAGGAGAAGATTGATCGAGAGGATTCTCGCAGAGAGGGGCAGGGATAATGATTGGTTGGAGATTTTCGTGAGCCAGATAATACACAACAGAGAATACAGAGAGCAATATGCAGAGAGGCAGCGTAGAAACTACGCAGAGCCTGCGCAAATCTAGCAGAGGCAACACAGTAGCCTTGAGGAAGTCTGTGATTCAGCTAAGGATCAGTTAGATCCAGTGCCGGATAGCTGGGGTGTGAAACTGGGAGAGGCCATAGGGTCAGATCCAGCCAGCAGAAGAGCCACCCATTAGCAGTGACGCAATCCCCATGCAGAGTGATGCAGACACTGCGCAGAGGCAGTGGAGGGCTTGTTCGTTCGAGGTTTGGCCAGTTTGGGATTCCAGTGTCAGTGTGTGAGGTAATGTCAGTCAGATTCTCTGTGTGGATGGCCAGAAAGGCATCCACGATTGTATTAAGAGAAATTATTGCATAATATATTAACCCTCAGCTGTTGCACCGGTTTTCCCGCATTGGGTTTTTCGGGGACATTAGTCCAGAAACAATAGTGTCATATGTGTCTATGATTTACTCTTGCTCAGATTTTGTTTCCGCACTTATATTTTCTGCGTTTAATGTGTGAAGGCTGTAGTGTATGAGTTTTCGCTATTTACAATAGAAAACCATAAATAATTTTTTGAAAGGAATTAACAAATAGGAGAATTCTCATTAGTGCTGCAGTAGGATTCCGGGTGTAGGAATTTTCACATGGTATCAGAGCCTGTTTAGAAGTGCAAGAGGAGTAAGAGAGCAGATCTAGTAGATCCAACGTTGAAGGAGAAATCCTAGTGATTGTGCAGTCCAAGCCAAGAGGGCTAGATCTACAAGAAAATATCTCTCTAAGTGAGCCGACAGAGAGGTAGGATTTCCCAGGTTGCAGTTTGTCCGAGGCAGAGGGAGCATGGCAACAGTTTCAGTGCAGATCAACATCTGGAGGGACGCAGTTTTCTGTAAAGCAGTGACTGTTGGTAAAGAAAGCATCAGGAGAGAGTAGCTAAAGATACTTTTTGGGGATTTATGACCTCAGAGAGTTTCATGGCCAAGAAACTCTAATTTCCCGTGCGTAAGCAACAAAGTTCGTGAATTATTTGGATTACTCCAACAGGGAGTGCGTAGAGCCAGCTGCGCAGAGGGTTAGAGGCAGTAGATCGACAACGTGTGGGGAATTTTCTTCCTCACAGAATTCCTAGCAGGGGAATTCTAATTCTTGATAGCTGAGCAACAATATTGGGTGGTAGATCTACTATCTCTAGCAGGGAGTGCGTAGGCTAGGCCAGCAGTTACGCTGAGGAGAGATAGGGAGCTAGTTCGATTCATTTTTCAGTCGGTAGAAATGGCAATAAGCGAGTAGAGAGATCAACATCGGTTGGAGGGAGCCTCCAACTATGTGATCTGGCAGGCAAGGATCAGATGCCTATTAGATGAACATGATCTCAAAGCTTTCATCAATGGTGTGGTAGATGTACCTGTAGATGCAGATTTGCTGAAGGCATACAAAAAGGATATGGATATGGAAAAGGGAAAGCACTTGATCCTCGATGGAGTGAGGGATCATGTCGTTTGTCACATCGTGAGCAAAGACATAACTAGAGAGATGTGGCAAGCCTTGGAGACGCTATATCAGGGATCTTTCCAAGCAGTGGAAGATGTTTTTGGAGAAGTTGCGTTCTAGAAGGATGCAGAAGGGTGAGCACGTTGATCCGCTCCTATCTAGACTTCAGGAGAACCGAGATCAGTTGGCAGTTGTAGGAGTTGTGCCTCAGGCCATCAAGATGGTCAGATTTGCCTTGAACTCAGTTTAAGATGAGTGGCAAGTCTTTGTCCAGAGCATCCTGGGTATAGAAAGACTGCCAGATTGGGAAACGATGTGGGCTTCTCTTCATCAGGAAGAGATGAGGCGAGACATGCTCAAGTGTAAGCTTGAGAGAAGCATCAACAGTGAGTTGAAGCCCCCAAGGAGGAGGAGGAAAACGTAGCCCTTGCATCGAAGGGACAACAAGAGCAACGAAGACGCATAAAGGACGTTTCCAAGGTCAAGTGCTTCCGATGTGGTGGGATGGGACATTACGCCTCACAGTGTCCTCTCAAGAAGAAGGACAAGGACGAGAAGCATGATCCACACGCTGCAACTGCCAGGATCGAAGAAGAGGAGTTTGCGATGACTGCCCACATATCTCCTAGGGAGAATTGGGGTGATCTGGAGCTGTAGTTCAGTAGAACTGCAGTTGGGAAGGGTCCTTGACGAGTCCACCTCTCAGATCATCACCTTGCTATGGGAGCCCAAATTTGAAGTAGCAGGATGGACGAGTTTCAGTTGGTGCAGAGGAGTGCAGAAGTGGTAGCACAGTGGTTAGTGAGCATCGGAGTTTGAGCAGTGTAGAGCAGAGTTAGCAGTAGTGCAGAGTCAGTAGCAATGTAGAGGCCTCAAAGGGACAGCGCATAGGCTAGCTGCAGTCAGATCTTCAGCACAAAGATGCAACACGCTGAACACTAAGTTCAATGTTGGGTGTATTTAGTTGCAGTGCAGTGGCAGGTTGGCAACAACATGTAGGGTCAGCCGCAGTATGGATGCAACAACAGTGTTGGTGGGCAACAGTGTCAGACATCAGTAGTGGGGAGGGAGATGTTGCACAATTAGAGCAGTACTTCAGTTGGTTGTATTGCTAGAGCACATTCCTCGATAAGAGGGAGTGTTGATTTGGGTGGCATCGAATGTGCTCGAAGTCTCAAAATTTGCAGGAAGGCTTAGATAGATGTATTCCAAAGAAAACCCATAAATCGTTTTTGAAAATTCCACTCAAAGTGTGTTTTATTAAAATAATTAATTATTTTTAATGGGACCCTAAGTCTAAACTTAGGAAATTAAAATAGTTAAAGGGTATTAATAAAACAGAGTGTGAACCTTCTAGAGAAAACGAAGATCAAGTCAAAAGTTAATCTTAATCGTTGATTAACGATTTAATCTCTGTTGTTGAAGTCTCAACGAGAAGATTATAAGTACTTGATGGATCATTTGGAAAATACACCGAGATGGAGAAAGAATCCAAAGATCGAAATTCTTTAGTGAGTAGTGCTCAGGGAGAAGATTGATCGATAGGATTCTCGCAAAGAGGGGCAGGGATAATGATCGGTTGGATATTTTCCTGAGTCAGAGAATACACAATAGAGAAGACAAAGAGCAGTACGCAGAGAGGCAGCATTGCAACTATGCAGAGGCAGCACAGTATCTTTGAGGAAGTCCGTGATTCAACTGAGGATCAGTCAGATCCAGTTTCGGAGAGACGGGGTGTGAGACCGGGAGAGGCCAGAGGGTCAGATGCAGCCAGCAGAAGAGCCACCCAATAGCAATGACGTAGTCCCCATGCAGAGTGATGCAGAGACTGCGCAATGACTACGCAGAGGGGCTTGTCAGTTTGGGGTTTGGCCAGTGTGGGCTTCCAGTGTCAGTGTGTGAGGTAATCTCACTAGCTCTATGTCAGTCAGATTCTTTGTGTGGATGGCCAGAAAGGCATCCTAGATTGTATTAGAGAAATTATTGCATAATATATAAACCCTCAGCTGTTGCACCGCTTTTCCCACATTGGGTTTTTCCGGGGAAATTAGTCCAAAGACAACGGTGTCATATGTGCTCAGATTTTGTTTCCGCACTTATATTTTCTGCATTTAATGTGTGAAGGTTCTAGTGTATCAGTTTTCACTATTTACAGTAGAAAACCGTAAATAATTTGTTGAAAGGAATTAACAAATAGGAGAATTCTCATTAGTGCTGCAGTAGGATTCCGGGTCTAGGAATTTTCACAGTCTACATATCTTCCCAGGAGATTTTCTAGTCAAGTCTTCTTCCTTGGATGTTGATTGCCTTTTACCATAAGTGCACTTATCATGATCTCTTCCTTCCACACAATTTTATTCCCAGGTGCTTCCTATCAGAGTTCCTTAATAGTTGCCAATCATCTCATACTTCATATGAGAATATGTTATGTTGATTTCATCTAGTGTGCACCATGCCTTTTTGGAATCCTTTTAGAGGAGGAGATCCATTTCCTTTGATCATGCTTCTCAGGATAGAAGTAGTGATCAATGTTACCTGCAACCATACAACATGACATTATAATATTATATACAAGCATACATACCTCATTTACCTTAAGGACATCTAGTATTCTTTCAACAAATTTCTTGATTGAAGTGTCTTCAATTCCTTGATCTGCTTCATCTCTTATGTCATCATATCATCATTCCATGAACTCCACAAGTTGGAGTTCCTGATGAAACACTTGCTTCCTCTCTAGATCGGCGAATCCTTCGAAGAGGATTCCCTCAAAGAATCTTGAGGATCTTGAATATACGTATTTTGGCAAATGTTTCCTTTCGATATATGATGAGTCTCGTCCTAGATGACTTCTTTGATGAGGTGCCCAAGAGCTATATCTCTCATATTTGATTTCCACGAGCTTTGTTCCCCTTGTGCTCCATGATTCCCCATCGTGATGTTCACTCCACGTCTATTTATTGTAGTCATGTCATATCCTAAATAGGATTTAGGAGCCATGAAAAGTCCTTTTGTGAGGGAGACTATCTTAACCATAGTAAAGATCTTTTACTCCCTCTTTCCTTGAACTTCCTTTCTTCAGCTTCCTCCATCCTTTTTGGTGATCTGAGCTTTCTTCCTGTAATATCAGAGTCCTTTAACTTTCAACATTCTTACCCTCAACAAGTTGTTAGATAAGGTAACTTTCTAGACCCATGGTCATTTGTTACCTTGCCCATCAGAACAATGATGATTATTCTCTTATCATTTCTTTTAGATCTCATTAATGAGATTCTATGAAGATATCCCTTGCTTTGCATATGAGGATCTTTGTGGTCCTTTCATAGGATCCAAAATCTTTGCTATTGTAGACTTCCTTATTTGATTTTGATTCTTCAATCATTCACCTTGCCTTGATGCCTTCCATGAAACCTGATCCTTGAGTGTGTCTATGCCCTTTCCTGATTGTCACCTTAGCTCTGATATCATGTTGAGAAATGAGGGCATTTAATTAAAAATTCTCATTCATGATAATTACTTGTGATTTCGTTATGCCTCTTTCTCTTAGATCTTTCTTTCGTTAGATTATTATCTTCTTCATCAAGTCAATTATCAAATACACAGGAGACACAAAATTTAGGCTTTCAATCTAGGGCCAAAACCTCTCCCTCTTGGAGAGGAAAACCCGATAATCATTCTTCTTATAGATCTTCATTTGACAAGTACGATGACCATGACACAGACCCTTGACACCAGTATGCCTCCAAGACCCTTGTCACTATTCTTCTTGGCTCCTTATGATGACCTTCCTTTTTAGCACTGCTTTGCACCAACCTTAGGGAAAATCGATCCCTAGTCATATCCTAAATAGGATTTAGGAGCCATGAAAAGACCTTTTGTGAGGGAGACTATCTTAACCATAGTAAATATCTTTTACTCCCTCTTTCCTTGAACTTCCTTTCTTCAGCTTCCTCCATCCTTTTCGGTGATATGAGCTTTCTTCCTGTAATATCCGAGTCCCCTTTAACTTTCAACATTCTTACCCTTAACTTGTCTTCTTCTATCTAACATAGAAGCCACAAGTTGTTAGATAATGTAACTTTCTAGACCCATGGTCATTTGTTACCTTGCCCATCAGAACAGTGACGACAATTATTTTATCATTTCTTTTAGATCTCATTAATGAGATTCTATGAAGATATCCCTTCAATTTTGTGTAGGTCATGTTTAAGTGGTATGACCTTCTTTTACTTCATCTTCAAATAATAGTTTATTATATATCTCCGCGATATCTCCAATTCTCTGAGTCCTTTGATCCCTTTCCATGTATTCAATCAATACTTAACCTTCAGATATTTTTCCATAGATATCAATGATTTCTCTTTCGAGGACTATATCTATCCATCTTTCTCATGGAAGGAACTTCGATGATCTAACCAGGCTTCAGATCTCATTGTAAACACGAAATCATTTTACCAATTTTGATTATAGAATAATAGATA